>CCAG010012774.1:0-18178 GCA_001077435.1 Glossina morsitans morsitans | reverse complement strand
AAAAAAAAAACGAAACATTATTCCAGCAGCCAAGACAATTAACTTCAAGAACTCAAAAAACGCAGCGTCCGTCGTTAATATTGGGTTTTTTCATATGAGAAAGAATACGAAGACGAAAAACAGGATGTTATTAAAAATTAATATTTCCTGGGGTATCCTTTTTGCTTAATAAGGTCATTTGAATGTTTTGACATATTTTGTACAATTTTTCTTGCATAGAAAACAGGAATCTCACCCCGTTCTTCTCATAGTCTATTTTTCAGATCTTGGACGGAACACATTGAGTATATTCGCACACGGAGGTAAATTCTCAAATAAATGAAGGATACGAAATTGTAAAAAATCACTTACCTGGCCGAAGGCATTGCTGGCCTGGCATATATAAATACCAGTATCTTGTCGATAAGTGTGAGAAATGCCTAATTCTGAAACCATGCCATCATCTAGAATTTGATCACGTATTGCGTATCTGGAATATAATACAATCTAGTTTAGTACACCTTGTGAATTTGTATATCGAACCCTTAGATGAATTGAAGAAACTTTCTTTCATATTTTAAATAAATATTCGTTTTATGTGCGTATAATAAGGGGTGCATCTGTCGATTAGTTACACACTTTTTTTTATTGAACTTTAAGCGACGTATGTAAATTGTTATATGCTTGTTATATACTTGTGTTTACATGTCACAAGTTATATTCTTTTGGTTTTTGTAAGCATTTACGGCTGGATTTTTACAACTTGATCTACGACCGAGAATCATAAGAATACAAATTTGAACTTTCTTTTCCTCAATTCCTGCGACCAATGTTGACGCATCTACTTATCACACTTATAAAAAAAAGGCAAGAGTAAATTTTGAAGATTGAGTGGAGGACACATCCGCAATGCAACAAAATTATTAGAGCACAATTAATGATCGAATTAGTACACATACAGTATATAGGGCAAAAGGGAGCGATAAATGTTCTTAAGTTGTTGCTATTTTTGTAGGTTTGAATTGTTATGAATAAAATTGTGGTCGAACTTTTGTTAAAGTATAATGAAGTAAAATAAATCTGTGTTCTGCGATATACCTTGAGTCGAGAGATTCATCCAAGTACTGTTGCGTTGCTTGAATTTTCCATTTAATGTCAATTGGATTATCACCCTGAACATTGCACTGGACGTGAACTTGTTTTCCTTTGGGAACGGAAATTTGTTTTGATTTTGTTTGAAAATGGGCTGGAACTGAAATAAAGCGCACAAAAACCAAGAGGAATGGTGAAGATTAACGGAAATATGTCCGATTAAATGATTGTCATTTCAAACCTACTTACCATTCACTTTTAAAAATATCACTTTACTCACACCAGAACCGATATTGTTTTTTGCTTCGCAAAGGAAATGACCCTGAGATTCTTTGCTGATTTTCTTAAAATAAATTGTACCGTTTGGGAATAACTGAACGGTGGGTTCATACAAAAAGTCTTTGTATTCACCCGGTGTAGGGCCGATGGCCTTCTTCCAAGTGATGCTTGGCTTAGGATAACCTGATGATTGGCAGTGTAGGTAAACGTCTTGACCGGCTTGTGCACTCGAATCTTTCGGTTCCAATATCCATTTAGGAGGCACGTTAACCGTTAACGGAACAGTAAATCGTTCGGTGCCTGCTATATTTTGTGCTATGCAGGTATAATTACCAGAGTGTTCTGAGGTTATGTGTTCAATAACTAAGCTGGCCGAATACTCATCAAGGCGTCTGATTACCTCATTGCTATAGATGAAGGAAAATTTAAAGATAATGTTGAAGTTTGTGTACAAAAAAATTTATGTATTTCTTACCCGGTGCCTATCAAAGGTTTAGCATTGCGTTCCCATCTAAAACTAACAGGCAGATCCCCTTCCAAGATTTGACAAGAAATGGCCGCTCTCATGCCCTCACGCAGCATGTTGGTCATAGCTTGAATGGGCATAATTTTCGGTGGAACTAAAATTCATATATGTTTGTTTATTAATCCACGATTCTAGAATTCATTTCTATGTTTGTATTGCAAGTAAACAATAAAATGCAACATTCTGATTTTCAGCTTTGTTCAGTTTTGTTTCTCCTAACAGTTACAAGTAATTGCCATTCCATGCTATTTATATTAAAATGAAGGACCTGCGTTTTCCAAATGCTTTGATTATTTTGTACTCACTACCAATGATAGCTAAGTATAAAACCTTGTAGTACTGATGACTCAATTGTATTTAGCAGTTGCTAAATTCCCAAACAACTTGTGGACGATAATGCAGTAGCTGGAAAGGCCAAAGGACAAGGGATCATTTCCCACCCGTCTATGGCACGCAACTAGAGATCAGAAACAAAAACAAAATGTGGAATCACAACACTCATATCGTTATGTCAGTTCGTCAAACTGCTCTTCCTATGAAGTTTAATGCCGGTAGCTGAAGCGACATCCTCTAGTCAATGCTCCATTTGGTTTCCGTAAGTCGCAGGATTATAAATAGCAGTTATCTCTAAAAAAAAAAAAAAAAATTGTGGGATGGGCCAAATATTTTGTCCGTTTTTTGACAGAAACCAGAAAATATCCTCTTTTGGAAAAACGTGCCGACGTGATTACTATAATCAGAAGACTATAAATATTTGCTTTTCATATCTCATTCGAATAAGTGCTCTTAAGAGTGGTAGCCTTCAAATGAGTCTTAAGCACAAATTTGAAAATGACGAAAAAACAGAAGAAAGGCTTGAGAGGAAATTATTCATCTCCAATTTCATTAAATTCCAGCCCAAACACGCATGCAGTTACATATAAATCTTGATTTGTGTTTTTAGTTTAGGCAATGAAAATATATATTTATTATTGAAAGTAATTGGAACAAGTAGGAAAATTATATTCGCGCCTGTGGGCACGTTTTTTTTTTTTTAAATAAGAAGCACAAAAATTGAAACTTCGATATTCTCTAATGTTAGGTGGACGTGGATAACCTTTCCTGTTCTTGGACAGTAATGAACAAAACCCCAATTTTTTTTGCTTTTAATTAATTAATTTCAAATGTTTTTGTCAAATTTGAAGTCGATATTTATGCAACGCGGCCTATATTTACCAAAGACAAGTACGGAGACGAACAGACAGACGGACGCGCATATATACTTAGATCGATTCAGAATTGCGTACTGAGCAACACTATGGGGTCTTTAACGTTTCTTTTTTAACATTCCAAACGTTTTGGCAAATCAGGGTTCCGCCATCTTTCAACAATGGGTATAAAATGAGCACAAATTGGTTAGTGCTTAAGTAAAAGTAGGGTTTCTTATTTTTGAAGGACGTGAAGAGCTTGCAAAAACATTGCAGGCTCAAAGTCCAATTCTGAATCAATTGAAGTATGAAGTACATACGTTCGTTTGCGTAATTCGTGTGTTTTTATCTTCAAGTTTTGCACGAATATTGAAAGTTCTTGCCCGCAAACTGATGAAAGGACAAGCCCACAATACAATATAAATTCAGAATAACTCCTATTTCTGCGTTTTTTTGCTCATTATTCATAAACTACAAATTTTCACAAACATTCAATAAAATTGGCATAAATCGGTGAAGTATGGAAATTTAGTTATTTTCGCTTTTTCTTTAGTCTTTCTTAAGGTGGGGGCAAAATTCGTAAAAGATTCGATCACGGCTGACTACAATTTTCTTGCTAGTGTTCCCCAAATCTTTTAATGATTCCGATTTGCTAAGAAGATTGATGGGTTTCTTTTTTTTTTTTTTTTGATTAACAAGAACACTAAGAACCAGCGGGAGAATATTAAATCAATTAATTTTTCCTGGACTCATCTGAATTATGTTACCTTACGATATTTAAAGATTACAACATAATTCGTATACATTGTTTGAGGGTTCTTGATTCATTTTATCTATATTATTATATCCACCACTGTAAGATGGGGGTATACTTATTCTTTTTTTTTTTCCCTTATATATGTAACACCTAAAAGAAAGCTTCAGAGACCCTATGAAGAATATATATTCTTGATCAGCGTGAAATTCTGGATTGATTTGGCGATCTCTGTTCGTCTGCCTGTCTCTGGGGTGTTTGTTGTTGGCGTTCTTCTGGTCGCAAATTGGAAGTAGACTTCAAAATTGGTAGAAACATTGGAAGTTTCTGCACGCAAGTTGGTATTGAAAAAGGGCCAAATTGGTCGGAGCAGAAGCGCACAGTGGAGCGTAAACGGAATGCAACTCCGTTGTTTTTAATGAAAATTTGTGGATTTTTGCTCGTTACCCGAAAATTGTTAAAGTTAGAAGGATGAAATATTCCAAGTTTACTTTGCGAAGCGCAGTACACTTTACGTGCAAAAATGAAAACAATCGGCCATGCCCACACATAGTTAAAAGTAATTAAATTTTATTTTTTTCATTTTTTTGAGTTTTTATGCTTATTTATCGTAAGACAAACAACGCAGAATGTTTAAAACTATTTTGCACACTCCTCAGATGAAGATATACTGTCTGCCAAAAATTGGGTTGATTTTAAAATGAATACGGTCGACACCGCGATTACTTTTTTCTTAATAACAACAGCGATATGGGCATCAAATAAAGGAACTTGTAGAGTAGAATTCGAAACACATGGTGGTGGGTATGCGAGATTCGACCTCCGCCGAACATTACTTTCTTATTTGTTTTTTTTTTTTTTTTTTTTTTTTTTTACCTAGATAGTGGGGAATATTACTGTCAATATTTCTAGAGCATAAATGAAATGAAAAGTGGTGAACGATGGTATAACCAGAAAGCTTTCATAAAGCAGATTCAGTAAAGTATGAAGAATAAAGCGTATAGAAAAGGAAATAGAAAAATTTTCTATGCAAGAAAGCTTAGTTAAATTAGATGTATATCACATGTCCCGCACTCTCCTCAAAGAAAGCATGAATAAATAATTGCTTTTGAAATGTGAACGGTTGCGAAAATTAAATTAGAAAATTTAAACTTGCAAAATATATCCTTAATTTTATTCTTAGCTAAACGAGATATCGATCTATAATATATTGTTTCGATTAATCAACCGACCACGGCTACGAAATTAACGAAAACGCTTTATGGTCATTCAATATAAAGATAAGCAAGAGAATTTTTCCTGTTGAACGTGGCTTATTTACGTGTTTATTCGAATTATTCTTACGATTTACAGATTATTTAAGTTATATATTACGATATTTCGAAGATATTTAGAAGTTATTTAACTTATATATACATTGTTGTAGTTATTAATATATATCTTGCCGGAAATTGCAATTTTATTGCTTTTTAATATTCGTAGAGAGACGTTTCTTATATTGCATGTAAAAAAATTATGTTTTTAGTTTCAGACATACCAAGGACCTGGATCTCCACATTGCGGCGCGAGGTTTGCTTTTGTTTATTTTGTGCCATACACGTATAAGTGCCCGCGTCCTCTAATCGTTGCAATTGTTCAATAATTAACGTGCCATTGTTGTAAGCTCTTTGACGGCGATTAATGGGTAGAGTTTGACCATCTATCGAATAGAAATACATTTAAAATCGAATTTCTTATTAAAAAAAAAATAATAAATTCTTTGGCAGTTTATAAGAAAATTCATTTTTCTATAAACTGTCGTACATCATTTGTGATTACTTATGATTAGAATTATCAGAGGGAGTATTTATTTTTCATTACAATATTTACAATATTTAACAACCTTCAGCAGAACTTTTGTTTAAATATAGGGCGGAGTAGGATAAATAATATCTGTTGTAAAATACGTTTTGTGGATACATAGTTTCACATATTTAAAGAGAAAAACAAATGAAAACATTATAGTCCTGCAATGTGGACAGTCAAACACCTTCGTGATCGATGTCTTTGTAAAGAGAACCTTTGTATAATCCTTTTATATGGGAATATGCCCAGTAAATAACCCTATGTGGCTTAGCACAATAACTTTATATTTATGCTGTCACCCTTCTTGATCAGTTTACATCATAAAATAGTAAAAACTAAATCTTGTTGTCCTGCAATCGCATATTTTTTGTAAGAAAGTTTACTTTGGGGTGGGGAGAAGTTCTTTCATCATCGAGTCAATTTTAATTCTCATATCATGACGGGGGGGATCCAGAATAAGATCCAACAATTATTAAAAATGCGGCATTTTACATCAATTCTCGCATCACATTTCACATTTGATGACTGCGTAGCTGAACCGGTAGTGACGACAGACACAATTCATTTGTAGCATTGCTAAGTCCGAGCAAATTGAGTTATTTGAAATTTTAAACTTAGCCGGCCGGATTCGATAACATCACGGGCCGGTGGTTGCCCATGCTTGGTCGACATGGTAATCGTATAGTCAAGTAGCTAAGAAGGACGTCTGTCAAGCGCTGGCATATAAGGGCTCAAACTTCATGTGTGATATCGTATTTTCATTATGTTTGACTTGGTCTCTGAAGGCGTGACACTTGTCGATCGAGCACACACACACACATCTCCCAGTCTCTGGGTGAAAAAAAGGTATTCATCGTAAGAAGGACATGGTCTTTAATTAACCACAAATTATATGTTTTTATTAATACCACAAGGTGTGTATATTCGCGGGGTTAAAATTTCCGAATTGTTGATAGCTTCTTTTTTCCTTCTTTTTATTTATGAATTTTTCGAATATTTTTCTATTATGCGTTTTCCGTGTTTCTACCTAACAGTTGGCTACGCGGACGTACATAACATTCAGAAATTAGTAGGTGTAAGTTACTCTCATTAGACGAGGCTAGCCCACAAGGATAGTACACAAGGGGGCGTGAAGTAAAAAAAAGTGTGAAATATAATATGGTAACTTTTCAACATAGCCGGTCTGCCTTTGGCTTGATAAACTTTTTCTAGCGATAATATTCTGTTTATAGTAAGAACCGTCGTGCCCCTTTAAATAGCCGCCAAGTGCACGTAGATACGACTCATTCTTTTATTGTCGAGTCGTTTTTATAAATTTGGAAAGAGAAACTATTTTAAGATGGCTACGTCTGGCGAATAGGGTACGTGAGAAAGCACATCGAATTTTAACTATTTAATCTTGGGCAATGCGATAACGAAGGCGTCTTGCGCATAGTTGTTTCATGTTCAAATGTTTTGTGATTGCATGATATGTAGGACTTTTTGGAAGACTTCGAACGCCTTTTCCCTTGCGTACTTTCAGTCAACGATTTGGGGATTTATTCACAATTCCTGGCATGCGCATCTACATTATTTGGCCAATCAGCGCTATCTATGGTTTTCTTGGCAATTCGCATAACGTCGTTTGAACTTTGAACTTTGAGACATAATATTTTATTATTATTAGCAAAGGAGCAAACTCTCACGGAGTGCACTTCTGTTCGTCTTTGGTATGGGTGGGCCTTAGACTTTTCAAATGCAAAAATTTTAATTATAGAACGATGACCAATTTTTTTTCGCGTTTATAACTTTAATGAAAGATTTCATTTTTGTCATAAAACTGCACAGCGTCTTTAAATTTGAAATCGAAGCTTTAAAAAATGACTACTTTCGTAATCACGGTAATCTTTTTTCGAGCAATAACTTTAATTTATTCGTGAGTTTAGATACATCTGCGACTATATGCTTTCGTTTCGTATGTCATTTGTAAGCAAACACGATAAATATCCAATTGAAATTTGGAATTGCTCAGGATTCAGATGTTCTACGATACCTGGCATTTGTTTTAATATAAATAAACCGTAAATGTTTTATGCCTGGATATTATTTAAATAAATAGTTTTTCCTTTGCATACATACCACGCTCCCAGTGAATTTTATCGATTGGGTAGCCAGCAACAGGACATTTGACAATCAAATCCGAACCAGAAATGCCTGTAATTTTGGGCATTTCACGTATATACGGCAGACCATAGATATTTACTTTAGCACTATGAGACACTCTAAAATGAATAATTAAATAAATTCAATGTATATAAGACGTCAATTTGATGATATTTAAAGCAACAAATGCTCTCATATGTAGATCACAAGTTTAAAGAAAAATTGAAACCATTGAAACGCACAAAATATTGTTTTATTTTAAATGTATCTTTCTCTCCCCTCAATTTTTCCTGACTTCAGCATGTTACGCGAATAGGGGACATTCCCTGATAGGGGATTCGTTATGTTACCAAAAAAAAAAAAAAAAAAAAAAAAAAATTCATTAGAATATGAATGAACGTGCCATTTATGCTCCCATTACCCATTGTCCATTCCATATTTGCCGCTTGATGGCATTGAGCCTATATAGAAGTATTTATTAATATTATAGCTAATTGCATTTTCTCTGTCAATAGAAAACTAATTTCACATTTATAGCGTTTGCGTTTAAGGGATTTTCTATTTAAAAATGATTCGTCAAAGGTACGCAACTAAATATTATATTTATCTGAATTTTATTTTAAATTGTCTCTACAAATATATGTGCAGAAGTCTTATGATATCAACTTACTTGCCAATTGCATTTTGTGCTGCGCAGGTGTATTCTCCGCCATCCTCTTCTTTCACATTTGTTATATTTACGTGACTGATGACATCGTCATGTATAGTAACGTATTGACCAACCAAAAAACGTGAATTGTCGGGTATCTGTAAAATTGTGGCAAGAACAAGGGAAGGTTTTGAATAATATTTTAAAAATATATTCTATTAAGTATAAGCATAATATGAAATTTATTTACTCTTCATCTGTAGGCGTATGCTCAACAAATCATAAAATCTTACCGGAAATCCGTCAAGGGTCCATGTGAATTGGGGCAATGGATTGCCAGTCGCTACGCATTTCAACGATACTGTTGGCCCTGGTTGTAAGGTTTGCTCTGAAAACCAATATAACAATTCCGGTGAAGCGTCTGGAATATATATATACAAACAGACATCAACGAAAAGCATGAAAATTTAATATTAAGACCTTCCGTTAGTTTTGGCCATTTTTTCACTTGAAAAGGCCATTTGTTCAGAAAAACTGGTACAATACATATTGATCAAAATATTTTCCATCATTTTCCAAAAAATTTTACCATCTTTCTGGCAACATGGCGATATCGTGTCGATAGAACTTTTATTGGTTTGGCCGTGATTCAATCATCAGCCTATTTTCGCACTTCCACTTTGCGGAGCCGCGTCCCTGCTAAGCCATGCTGCATCGATATGAACAAGTGGTAATCAGAGGGCGCTATGTCTGGTGAGTAAGCTGATTGGGGCAGAACTCCCCATTCGAGCTGCAACAGTGTATTCTTGACAACTCCTGCAACAAGTGACCGAAACGTGGCCTTTTCAGTCAGTTCCTATTACCACTTTTAAAACGTTGAAAGCAAAATCAACAATTGCAATATGATGGAGCAGCACCACAATAAGCTTCTGAACCTGTTTGGTGCACTTCGGCAGCAGATTTTTTCAAATTAAACATCGAAAGTAACAAAGGTCGAAAACGCAAATTTGAGCGTGCCCCGATTGTCGACGGCATATCTCGAATAAATCAATAATACTACACGGAAAACTGTTCTTCTATGTATGGAAAGATCAAAATCCTCGAATTTAGCCGTTATGTACACTGGCAGTCCGCATTACTTTATCATTTTTACCGGTAGAAATGGCAGGCTAAAATTAACGGACGGTTTCTAGAATTCATCATTGAATTGTTTTCTTATTTACTTTTTTCAATCAAATTTTTTTTTTTTATCAACGAAAGATTCTGAACCGATTCACACATTTCGGTGTAGTCACATGGGATAGTTTCTCCGTTTGTTATCATTGGATGTACGCAACAGGCCGTGAAAAAGATCCGCACATATCATTCGGAATTTTAGTCTAATCGACCACTTGTTGCTGATGTCTATTAAATCGAAACTTCAATCAACTCTGTTGGATATTTGTGTAACGACTACATAGACATAGAACAATGTCGGATGTTAGGTAAAGAAGGTTAACTAAGTTTAGAAAATGTCATATATTGTGTGTAGCGTGTTTTGAAAGAATCAGTTGTTTCGATTGAGTATTTTTCGAGTATAGAAAAAGCAAAGCAACCAATCGGAGCTGCCTATGATGAAAAGAACGAGCAAGGCGTTTCTTTCATCAAATCAAGGTTAATCTAATTCGTTTTCAGACGCTCTACGTCAACAGTTTTGGGTGTGAAGCTGTGATGCCCTGTAGAGTCCGGACTTTATAAGTACAGCCTGCGAATTTCGGGTCATATGGAGTAATGAAAATCAATCAATTGCCTGGGTGTTTGTAAAAATCAATCGCGACAATGATGCTTATGTAGATATCAAAGAAGTTTATTGAATATTTAACTAAGCGAAATGCACTTCTTTTGAAATTAACATATATTATTATATACGATCAGAATTCATGCAAACATCTATTATTTGTTTGAAGCTAACGGGATTTTCTTTACGAATTTCTGTCCACACTTAATAAGTTTCGTAGAATTACAAAAATTTAAATAGTAAAAACATCCAAAGATTCGCAAGGATGCACCGATATACAACAACATTTACAGAACACAAACGGAAGTGGAGTTAATGAGCAGACGACAAAAAATTGGATGAATGCGGGCGAGAGTAGGCATTATGTCTTCCTGGTACTGGAATACTTAAGAGTTATGATTGGCAATTGGCTAAGATTCAGACAACATATACAATGTACTGATAAGAAGACCGAAATGCAATCGGCTTTGGCAAGGACGATGCCAAACAATAAAGGGCCTAGAGCTACCGTGAGGCAGGTGATATGCACGGCAGTCACATCGATTTTGCTGTACGCGAATCCAGTGTTCGGTGTTCGGTTCGGTGTACTGTCGGTGACATCAAATTGTGTCGGGCAGCGGTGTACCGTCTTAGCGCCCTAAAGCGGATATGTGGTTTTCGCAACATTCCGGAAGAGACAGCGCTGGTGATTACTAGTAGGATCCCTGTCGATATCCTGGCGGGTGAGTTGAGGCGCATTTACGTAAGGAAACAGCGAAGGGCAGAGAAGGGGAAGTGGAACCCTATAGGGTAGTCCACTAAGGTCACACCAAACGAAGAGCACCAATTGAAACCAGCTCCCGCGAAGTAATACCTAACGGCGGTCTCGTGGGGGAAAGTGGTCAAGAAGTGTGTATGTTGAGGATAGTATGTAGGCGCAATGGATAGCGAAGATTTCTACCTCAAACTCGTGTAGTCAAAAAAAAACAAACACCATCATTTGCAACGCCATAATTAGATCCGGTTGCGACGCATTTATAATACAAAATCAATGAAATATATACTGGTCCAACCAAGGCAGCCATTAATTAGGTAACATCATTAATCGTGCTATTTTCAAGATCTATTATTTGGTTTATAGTACGTCTTTCATGTATGTAACGTGTTTTTTATCACGTATCTAACATTTACGAATGCCATGAGGACATGACGATGCCTTCATCTTCTGGTGATACAAAACAAAAACAAGATGACACGTTTTTTACAGAAACTTGCTTTCGATAAATTTTATCTTAATTTTAATCCATTAACATGTACGCTCATGCTCATGCATGGGCTTTTTAGGTGTGCGTTGCATAATATGACATTTTGTGAAAAAAAAAATTTAATAGCGCAAAATTGATTTATGAGGAAGTGAAATTGTGTGTTTGTGTATGTATTTTAGTTAACTTTCACTTCCTCCACAGTCTGTGTTATATATATACAGTGATTTCTCTTTTTCGCTTTTGTAAAGAGATTCCTGCGGTAACCATTAAGTAGATTGAATTTTGCTTTTACTCCAAAATTAGGAACAAATTATGCGAATATTTTTATACGTTTATGCATACACGTCTACTATGCATACACATATGCTTGCCTGACAACAATTAATATTACATTTTGCTTATAGTAGTTTTTTAGTAGTTTACGATTTCTGTTGTGTTATTGAAAATTCATTACATTATCTAATATATTAGATTGTCGTGCATATTCATAATTTGGTTTTTAAATTGAAGAATTTAAAATCCTAATTAAGAATATCAGCAATATCAATAATACAATTTTGTCATTCTTTCACAAGAAAAAATCTTTTTTTTTGTTTGTGCACGGTGTTGCTTACGGACAGTCGTCTCAATAAATCAAAAGCAGAGAACGGTGGAAAGTAGAGATAAGGTCTTTTAAAAGTTCAGTCCAGTTTTCAAGCTGATAAAAAGGCAAAAGCTATTTAATACACTTTAGGTTTCGTTAGCATATGAAAAGGTCTAATAATTGCAGCAGATATCCTTAGCTTAGCTCAGATTGTAGAGTCGTTAGATACACATTTTAACTTTCTAATAAAATAATGCTTTCAAGGAAGAATACTTCGAAAAATGGCTATCTTTTAACTGAGTTAATGAGTTTGTTTCACTTATTATTTTTGCCCCGTCTAACTTTTAACTTGTTGTAAGATATAAAAATGTATATGATTGCCCTCGCTTTTTTTTTATTTCTCAAAATCTCTCTACTCTATCTCTATACTCTATAATATACTTTGGGGATTAAATCTTTTTCTGTTTTACTTCAGCCAACAAGAATTCACCAGGAATTGGGTGTTTCGTTGGATTCAATTTAGCAAAAATTTTTATACCCTCCATTGAAGGAGGGGGGTATACTCATTTTGTTTTTTCTTCTTTTCATATGTTCTTGAGGTGCATCGATTTGGTAGAAACATTGGAAGCTCTTTGCACGCAGGTTGGTATTAAAAATGGGCCAAATTGGTCAGAGCAGAAGCCCGTAGTGGAGCGTAAACTGAACGCAATTCCATTTTTTTAAACACACATTCAAGGGATTAAATTATTTCCTTTTCATTTTTTTGCGGTTTTATGCCTGTTTATCATAATGCAAACAAGGCAGACTGCTTAAAACTATTTTGTACATCCCTCAAATGAAGATGTGTTATGTGCCTAAACATGGGTTAATTCTAAAATGAATATGGATATGGTAGACACCGCGACCTAGTGATTTAACTTTTTCCTAATAATAATACCCGCCGTATGAGTATCAAGTAAAAGAACTTTGACAGCAGAATGAGGAAAGTATAGTGGTGGGTATGCGAGATTCGCCGCCGCTGAATATGATTTTCTTACTTCTTTTCCTTTAAATTATTTATTTTAAAAAATGAAATTGCGGAGCAATAACTTTTCAAGCGACTTACCGCCCAACTGCAGTTCGGCTGTAGATTGTATTTGTTCCCATTCATTTGATACGAAGCACTGGTACATCCCAGGGTCATCTTTTTGTACTTTTTTAATAATCAGTCTTGGTGGATCGGTGAGAATCTAAAGAAGGGAAAAAAGTTTTTTTTTCGATTTTTTCATAAAATTGTTATTTTTCCGGACAATTCTTTTTATTAAACAGATTTAGGCATGCTTGTGCATAATTCCAATTGCACGTGTATATTCAATTATATGCAACGAACAAGGCTCACCTCGATACGGTTATCACGTAATATTGGTTTACCATCATGCAACCAATTGACATCTTGCACTGGGTGTCCCGACACAACGCACTGAAACTGCGCATCCTTATCAACATCTACAGTTTGCACTTGAGGCTGAAGATGTGCTGTTAAAGGAGCTGCAATATTGAAGAACAAAATTTATTTTTATATCTCATTTTTATGCTCGCCATCGAACGAAGGAGGACAACAGTTTTGTTAATTCTTTTGTAACAAACGAAGTTAAGTATCGGAAGCAACGTAAAGCGTCGTACATGTTATTCACTTATAACTGTTTGTCTGTCCATCTTTTAATTATTGGAGCTCTAAAAGCCGCGAAAATTGAGAAAAGTGTATAAAAAAACACTCTATTGTTTAGCGAAAGAAAACTTGTCACGCGACAGCAGCAGTTGCTTCCAAAATGTTAAATAATGTTATTACAAACATTTAGTTAAACGTAAAATATTGTAGTGGTACTGCGGCCAAATAACTACATATGTATTTCTATGTTCTTGCATTCACGTTTGTGTGTGCGTGCGTTGCTGTGTTTGAAGTGTGCATTTTCTCAGCTATTCGCTCTTGCATACCTGTAACAGTTAATGATACTTGTATAGTCTCTTCACCGGCAGTGTTATTCACCCAACATAGATATTTACCACTGTCCTCGAGACGTGCCTAAAAACACATCATAAGAAAAAAAGTTTCTTTTAAAATATATTTCTAAGAGGTTGAACTTGAAATAACAAAAAAAAACGACTTTGTTAAATGCGTAGAAACCTTTATAATTTTCAGCAAGCCGGCCGATACTATCGTGATGCGTTCACTTAGTTGTAGCGGTAGTAGTTGCTCGTTTTCTTCTTTAAACCAACTATAATGAAAACCAGAAATAGGCGCATTAATTAGATGCCTATGTATGTCTATATAAATATTTTAATATTATCTACCTCTGCATGATGGATAAAAATGATTGTAACACAGTCCTTATGTAACTTTCTATTTTTTGGACCGTCATTTATCAAATTTCCGTCTTAATACCAAAATTTTTTCTTCGGTTGCTTAGCTACGTTGCCGCAATCGTATTTTAGAATTAAACACTGCCTTAAATTTTTACAAAAAAGTAACTGATCAGCAAAGCGCTATATCGCTTCTAGTTAATTGTCATCGATAAATGGATTTCGATAACTGATTTTTAGTGAATTATTTATTTGTTTAGCTTTCTAACAAAACTATTTAGCTGTTTTGAGACGATTCATGACATGCCCCGTGTTTTGATGTTGATGATAAGTCCTGGTCAGCGTAAAGTTTGGCTTCTTGAACGAGTGAGATTTTAAATAAACAAAAGGCATCACAACAAACCTATCGCAGAGAAGTCAATGTATACAGTCACTTTACTACCTTCACCCCTTACGCTCTTTTGGCTTGTTATGATTGCAAACTCGGATTCAAACGTTTTCACAATTCTCGTTAATAGCGACCTTAAATTGACACTGGCGATGTTGCAATCACCAAAGTTTGATAACAAAAGATTTGAAAGATAATTTTCAAATATCCTTTAAGTGTCTATAACTGCGTTATTTGGTGGTAACCTTTATTTATTTATTTATTTATTTATTACACTTATACAGAAACTCAACTAAAAAAAAAGACAGTCGAGTTCAAATGACTCTTAAAGTAAATCTTAAATTAATTATTATTAAAAAACTTAGTATAAGTACAATAAAACAAATAAAAGGAAAAAAAAAGAAAAAAGAAAAAGAAAAAAAAGCATGTACACAATTAGCACAGAGTCACACCCACAACCGGTACAGAACCCAGTTGCAAATGAACCCCTAAGCCATTCGCAAACATGCATAAGCTTGGCAACCGATAATAGTTAACAACAATTAATTTTCGAATCGTAGTGACTTTTTAGGATTAAGAGCTAGTTTAAGTACGACATTGGCAAATCTCGTGTATTAAGCAATGTTGCTTAAATGGACTTCCGATAATGAAAAAAGGTGATAGACGTTATTCAGGTTCTTGCAAACAACTCTGAGCGGGTTAAACAGCTCATAATTATATTTACAATGACTAACCTTAACCAAGGTAAAATGCCTAGAGAAGCGGTTAGGAACATTAAAACTTATTTCTCCAAGTAATGACGGCGAGTCAATAGCGCCGTTTATTAATTTGATTGCAAAGCAAACGCCAAGAACAAATCTACGTTTTTCAAGAGACGGTAAGGACAAAAGAAGCAACCTATTTTCATAGGGGGGAAGAGAAGCAGACGGATCCCAACCCAAATTCCTAAGAGCAAACAATAGGAATTGCTTTTGAATAGATTCAATTGAGTCTACATAACACCTGTACGAGGGAGACCACACAATAGAAGCGTACTCAAGTATAGGCCTAACCAAACACGTATACAGCCTCTTGGTAATATACGGATCATCTAGCTCTTTGGACCACCTCTTGATGAAACCAAGAGCGGACCTAGCTTTGCTTATCGAGAACTCAACGTGCAAATTGAAACGTAACCTACGGTCAAAGAGGACGCCTAGGTCTGTGAACTACCCAACGTCCTCCAACTTGTGCGAATCTATAAAGTAATGGGTTATGAATGACTTCCTTCTAGAGAAAGAAAGCTTCTTACATTTATTTAGGTTTAGTGTCATATAATTTGAAGAGCACCATGCCACCAATTTATTTAGGTCAGTTTGAAGCTGATGTGATTGCGATTCTAAGGAAAAAGAAGAAAACAGTTTCACATCATCAGCATACATTAAGATCTGGTTGGATTTAATCGCCGAAGGCAAGTCATTAATGTATAGATTAAATAAAATGGGTCCTAAGTGGCTACCTTGAGGTACTCCTGACGAAACGTGGAATTCATATGAAGTGGTGAAGTTAAACAAAATCCTGAATGACCTATTATGCAAATAAGAGCTTATCCATTTCACTAAATGGGAAGGGAAGCCAGCGGCTTGAAGTTTAGAGATAAGTAATTTATGATTAACCAAATCAAACGCTTTGCTAAAATCAGTGTATATGACATCAGTGCAAGAGCCATTGGAAAATGCCTTGAAAACCTGACAAGTAAACTCTAAAAGATTAGTGACCGTAGAACTTCCTTTTCGGAAGCCATGAGTGGAGAAATATACGATTTGATGGCAAAGGCCAAACGCTGAGTCAGAATTCTCTCAAATAGTTTAAGTAAAACACTCAGCTTGGCAATGCCTCTATAGTTCTAGTATAGTATAGAAAACACCTAGATTCAGGGACAAATTAAAAATCTTAGTGATAACACCACAAAGCTCAGTAGCGCAAGGCTTAAGTACACATGATGGAATTCCATCAGGTCCAGGCGCACAACTGTATTTCAGAGAAGTCAACCCATTACAAACGTCGTCATCAGAAATAACCAAATTGGGTATTGAAACCGAGTTAGTTATAGGATAAGGGTAATTTGCTGATGGATCAAAACCAGCAGACGAAAAGTTTCGTCGGAAGTACTCCGCAAACAGATTTGAGATTTCAAAATCATCCGAGGAGTCAGAGCCATTAAAAGAGACAAACGAGGGATGTGCAGAAATATTTCTTTTTGAATTAACAAATTTAAAGAAGTATTTAGGATTAGAAAACAGAGAGGATTTAATGAACTGAAGGTATCTGCAATAATAACGGTGGTTGAAGGAGTTAAATCTATGCCTTGCGGCTGAGTACGCGAAATAG
This sequence comes from Glossina morsitans morsitans, assembly GCA_001077435.1. NCBI lineage: Eukaryota > Metazoa > Arthropoda > Insecta > Diptera > Glossinidae > Glossina > Glossina morsitans. The sequence continues at coordinate 1,023 of CCAG010012774.1, read as the reverse complement.
TCTAGAGAAGAGCCACTATTTAAAAATTTCTTGAACAGCTTGTTTTTCCTATTCTTATAATACCTAATTGACGCATTAAACCACGGGGGACACCTACCTCGAGGTCGGCACTGCTTAAGCGGAACAGATGCAGCAATAGCTAGATTTAATGTATTGTAGAACGATGACAATAACCTTCCTATACTCCCGGTTGAGAAGTCAAGCTTCATATGTGAAAGATGAAATTTTAGCAATTCTATATTGGTTTTATGAAAATCATAATATTTGCTGGAAAAGGTTGGGTTTGGACTATTGAGGCAGTTCAACGAACCATCATACTTGTGATGAAAGGAAATACACATTACTGGATGATAAGGATCCTCAGGTAAACTAAAAGGTGGACAACGATTTACATTAATCTCTGGAAAATTGGCAAAGCAAAGATCAAGTAGTCTACCATTACAATTAAAGGTACAGTTATATTGACCTAGATTATGGTCAAGTAATTCACTAAAGAATACTATAGCTCTATCAGATGTTAAAGAAGGAACTATACAGGCAGAATTATCACTGTTACACCAAGTGACTTGAGGCAAGTTGAAATCTCCCAACACAACGACAAAATCAGTAGGTCTAGACTGCTTGGCCACTTCACAAATGAGGGAAGCCTGCTTCTTATATATGGAGATATCCGAATTTGGGGGAATGTAGGAGCATGTAATAAATAGCTGTTTATTAGGTATTCTCGCTCGAATGGCGATAAATTCGACGTCAGGAGACGTGGGAAATTCAATCGAATAGGACGGGACTGACGCAGATATGGCAATTAATACACCGCCACCAATGCGATTCAATCGGTCATTTCTGAATACATGGAAAGAATTATGGAATAGTTCCGACGAATGTATATCAGGTTTTAACCAAGTTTCAGTGAAAGATCGGAAGAGCGGTTCAGCAGGAATGCCGAGACCGATATCGTATGCCGTCTTTTTCTTTAAAAAAAATAACAGGGGTTGGTGTGTTGTGGAGGTCGTGGCCGACCAC
>CCAG010012772.1:0-111357 GCA_001077435.1 Glossina morsitans morsitans | reverse complement strand
TTAAGGATCCTACTGGCCACAGGGGTTTATTTAACTAATAATTTCTACTGTTTTCAGTCGGAACTAGAATTTTAAACGAAGGTATATTGCTCTCGGTTGAGAAGGAGCCAATTTGAAATGCTAACGCGCTTCAAGTTGACTGATGGGGCTTTCGCCGCTAGATAGCTTTTTATATTATCTACCGATGTTTCCGGTGCCAGTCTTGACACAAATAATGCCTTCCTAGGAGGAACTGCCGTCAAGCAAATATCATCACTACCTGGAATAGTAGGGTTCACGGCTTGGGAGTTATGAGAAGGGGAAAATATTGACACACTTGTGCGAGAAGCTTGAGCGACATGCCCAGTTTGGTGACTAGTATTCAAATTCGAACAGCAGGGAGGGGAAGCGGGCTTACTTTGCACTTTCTTGTTATTATTTTTAGGTGATGGCGTCTGATTCAAACAAACGACGGGACCGGGAGAAGATTCGGCATAGCTTAAGACAGACGGACTTGCCGACTTGTTCGTAACAATTTTATTATCGACTAAATCGACAGTGTCGGAAACGATGACTTTCGACGTGGTGTTAGAAGCACTACTACTAGAGGGGATCATAGGTGACGTTTAACAAATTAAAATTTGAAAAGAAACAAAGTAGCAGAGCAAGAGGATGAGCCCTTGCTCTCAAAATAAGATAATTAATTTTAAGGCTTTTGCTCGCTTCTCGTATGTGTGCCTCCAAACTTTTGTTTTTAAGTGCATGAGCAACAAATTGTAGAGAGCTTGGATTAAACGTTGTAATGTTTTTACAACTTACTTGTTGGCGGTGTTTTCGTTATATGAAAGTCTTCCCAAAAATTGCCCCAGCTGGTCCCAAGTTTTTATAGCAATTTAAAATGCCGTAATAGTAAAAAAACGAAATGATTTTCTGAACAACCCAATACATACGCTATACGTACACTCATTACAAATTTTCTTTTCTTGTTCTTTTCCCTAACTGACTGATATAGAAAATTAGTCTTAAATATAATTATGTTTATTTCTTAATTGAAAATAGTTGAAATTGTTGTAAACGATTAGAGACATGGAGAGTGTGCTGTGTTAGTTCCGGAAAATATTTTTTCTGTCAAGCGTTGATAGTTTCTTTAACCTGATAAATTTTCCGTTTCGTGTTGTTGTTTATTTTGTTTTATACAATTATTTTTGTTTTGAACTGTGAAAGAGCAATGAAAAGGCATGAATTCCGGGTTGAGAACCCATCATTTCAATAACCCTCTTCAACCGTGACGTTCATAGCAAATCGCACAATTGCGTCCATAATATAAGAAACTCAAGGTCACAAACCAAAACATTTTCTCAATAAATGAACTTAAAATTTAAAATAATTTTTTAACTTAACCTTTCTAAACTGAAGTTGAGCGGGCCACGTAGTCATTTTGTATCCCTCAGAAAATGAATACTATAAAGAGAGCTGGGCTCAGTCTATGCTGCAGTTCGTTCTTGAATGACAAAAACCTAATTTATTGCCTAACGGTTAGATTCCGTTCAGGAAGTCACACTCAAAAGCGTTTTAGCAAATGCATTGCCCATTCTGTTAATAGCGTTCTTGTATCCCGAACACTGATTAACATCTCATTTATTGGCTCGTAAGATATGCTTATAGTTTCGACTAAATCATCGTTAGTTAACTGATGCTCTTCCATTATCACGCCTTATATTTTATTGAAAATTTCCTCCTTCTTGTGGGAGCAATTTCTCACGATATTCACCATATCCACGTATCCATATCCTCCATATAAAGTACTTACTTGGCCACATTAAAATTTCACTATCGAATTTTTGGTTGTAACTAAACAATTTCTCTCTAATGCTTTGTTTATGTCTTTATGAGCTTTTTTTCCCAGATAATGCTTAGCGTTTTGCCAACTTTCCCATTTTTAAAAAACCATAACTTGACCTGCTTACTTTCATTTGTTTTCTCTGAGCGAAACTATTTACCAAATTAGTATGGATCTTTCCACTTTGACACAAGATAACAGTAATAAATGCTTAGCAGTCGAGTAGTTCGCTCTATTAATATGTCAAGCTACAAATATTTTGACTCATCCAATACATATATAACACTTAAAAAAACTACATAGCGATAGATGCGGAATACTTAAATACTTAAACGTAAGTCACTTTAATTATGCTAATGAAAGAATTAATCTTCTACAATTGAAGAGAACTGAGTGAGTCCTGGAAATGCAAAAAAGTATTTATAACTTTTGTACATTTCCTGCGTTTGCTTTCAGCTTATTTCGTGTTATTTCTTTAAAACGTATTAAAGAAATCTTTGTTAACATATGAAAATTTGAATCAAGCGAAAGAGCAAAAAAAAAAAAAACAAAAACGCAAGGACAATTTTCCAAAGGCGCCATTTTGCTTTAAAATGAATCTTAGATACCAAACACCGATCAAGAGAGCACATATTTCTTGCCCTATCCGATCCATTTTTGCTTTGAATGTTTGATTTGCTATATGTTTTCATCACAATTTAGATCGATATCTGCATTGTCGAAGATAGCGGAGGCCAAATTATTGACAGCAACGTTTTCAAGTTTCCAGTGATTGGCTTACGTCCATTTTCGAATGCGTTGCAATTTTAACCTTTCTACGACATATTTTTCAACTTCAAAGTTCCATTAGTGCTTAACAGGCGTTCGCCAGGCGTGTCTAAATCGATTTTACATCGCATGTTGATCAAGTTTATATGTGAAAGAGTGAGTCTGCTTCTAGCTGATATAAACAATATTAATACACTCATGTAATTCTTAAGTTTAGATGAGATAAATGTTTTCACGACTACGTTTAGTTGCCTCCGCATAAGAATCCCTTTCTTTTTTTTTTTTATGTTCAACTTGCGGTATTAAGAACATTTGGGTTCTAGTTTTAATTCGTTACACCTGATGCTTATGGCAAGGTATTGTAATGTAAACCGTCTTTCGTAGATTTACGTTATTTATTCAACTCCTTTTGAAGTTAAGTTCGTATCACTGAATTGTGATTTTTAGGATAATATGGGTTTTATTTACAAAATTACGAGATCTATTTACAAATTATTTACAAGAACTTATATCCATTACACTTTCTTTCTCGTTCTGGCCTTGTTTGTTCGGAAATTGCAATTGATCTCTCTTAACTTGACTCTCACGACCCACTTTCGACTAACTCGATTCATTTTTCGACTCGCTTACGAATGGCTTTGCCTTCCGCAAATATTCTGCTTATATACCGTTTTACAAGTAAGTTACCATTACCTAACTTCATCGCAACGTTTCCGTTTTTCCGCCAAATTTCAGTCAATTGTTGTTAATCTTCTAATCGCCAGTCGCCAAATGCATGAAGCATGCAGGTAACACGCCATGAATGTGTATTTGGTTTTCTGCTTCTTTAAAATTTGCTTTCTTAGAAAAGCGACCAATGTTCATGAAAATTCGAATTCGAATCATCAATAGTGGCATTTTTGTAACAGTATGAATAGTAGGATATTTCTTATCAATCCCAGATTCTCATATACACAGTTTTTCGTATTTTTCTTAGGAGGATAACTTAAAGTAGCATAAATACCTACGGGTAAGTGTTCGCATTGATAATGTAACAGGTTTTTTTCAAATTGCTGTCTGTAACATTTGATTGAAGTCGAAAACAATAACAAAACGTTATATTGAGTTATTTCGTAAATATTCGAATCTAAAAAAAGCATAAATTTTCAGAAAAGTTTTTCTAGTAGGTGAACGGGTAATGAGTGATATGCTGAGAAATCTTTTTGTTATGTTTCTTTTGCCATATTGTGGTCGGTCGCTCTATGCATTCTATATATTTGACTGAATTGGATGCGTCGTTACTGGCACCGTTGGGCAGTGAAGGTTTTATCAAATATAACAATTCGTAATTTTCGCATCAAATGTAAAGCGCGGCTTTGCCCTTCTAAATACTCGGCTTTGCAATTGATGCTAACGATTCATCTGATGGGCATTATGCACCTGGACTGTTGTTATTTTTGACTTTTCTTCAAACTAAACAACGTAACGTTTCGGTCAGATAGCAAATCTCTGGCCATATAATTCAGCAAATCCTTGATATACTCTAATGCAACTTTATGCAACTCTCTTGAAAATCATATGAAATGAAATGAAAACCCCTGAGAGTATTTGTTGTTAAAATTTGGCAAATTTTTAAAAAATCCTGAATGTTCATGCTGTGCAACCCATTTGCCGCAAACATTTATTATAGACAAAGTAGTACGCAAGGTACAAGTAGTTAATATTTATTCATTACTTGTAAGCAAATATAACTTTTCAGGGGCAATTTCGACTTCAGTACAGTTACTTAAGCAACGCTTAAAAGCTTATATTGCCTCCAAATAAATGGTGTCCTTAAAAATGTAATTAAGTTTCAACCGCGAAAGATGGAAGCGCGGATAAGAAACTATAAAACGTATAAAACAATGTTTTAGCTTACAATGTAAAGAAGGGATATATATATATGTATATATATATATATTGCAGTGTATAAGAGTGTAATAAAAAAAATTAAAAAAAAGAATTTACAAGTAATCTCTTTTTGGTGAGTATTTTATTCCACGGGCAAAATATGAAAAAATTAGAGCGCACGAAAAGAAGAGAATTAAGAGTAAATTTATGAGCAATGATATGCATTTTAAGTAGTCTAAAAAATATTGTGCTCAATGCTAAGTACATCTTTAATTAGTGTTTATGAATATGAATGAAATGGAAATTGATAGTAGAGTTGTACCTTTCTGCTGGCTCAATATTTTTTAAACTGTCTGCGTATATGCATATGTATATGCATATTTACATACATATTTACATATATACATATTTACATACATACATATACACATAACACATGCATATGTAAATATGCATATTTAACAATTGTAAAAAACAGTAAATGAATTCAGTTGAACCATAATCCCACACATGTTTAAGACATGTGCACATTCATGTCGTACACGTTTATAATAAGTTTGTAAGCACGTGTATGTTCCGCATCCGGAATAAGCTATATTTTAAAATTTCTTAGATCTTATTCTGAGCATTGCCTATATTCTCACGACCGAGAATGCGCAGAGTATATTAATGTTATCGTGCCGTTTGACAGGTCCGAAAATGCCTGAAATGGGTGGCGTCAAGTATGCACTTTATTAATTAATTCAAATAAATTTTGATTGTTTTAACTACGTCAATCAATCCGTTTGCTGATGTCATAGTCGACTGTGTAAATTGAAAAAAAAAATATATATATATATATATATATGTATACAGAAACTCATAATGAAAAACTGGACCATGGAACATCGGACATGCTTTGCAAAAAAAAAAAAAAACAAAAATGATCTTTTGGCTTTGTATTTATTTACAAAAATAGCCTGCTGCAGCCAGCAAAGCTCGAGCTGAAAAGTATTGATGGTTTTTTTTTTACCACTTTGGATGCAGAAACTGTGCTTTATTTTATTGACGAATACACGATGTACATCTGATTGCTTTGCAAAGGAAGCTTTAATGTTTGTCGAATTTTTAATGGACTTCTTAGTGCGAACGCCAAACAAAGTGAACTGTCAAAATCTGACAGCGGCTACACAAAGTAATAGATCTTTCTAAGGAATATTTATGTAGATTTAAATTGGGCGTTGAGGTGGGTATCCAAAATTCGTTTCGATGGTTACTCTTTCCCTTTTTTTTTTTTTAGCTCAGATTTAGCGGATATCGTTCAAGCTACGCACTCAAGAGACAACACAAGTAAAGTACGACCGTTTAGTAGTAAAATAATGAAAAAAAGAAGAAATACAAATGAAAATCTTCCGAAATATATATGCAAACCGCTGCAAATCGAAACATTCATCTCTCGAGAATTGTTGTTCACAAAATAATTTTAAGCTTTCTTTTTCTTTTTGTATATATACTATTAGTATTTACGTTGGTCGCCTGACTAGATTTCTAAGTTTAATTTGTCCCAGCACACCTGGCCATATAGTTTTCTATATATATATACAATCGTAGGCTAATTTTTGTCTTAACGGTGTGAAGAATAAAAACTTTATTTGGTTTTTAACCTGTGCAAATGTAAGTGCATGCATATCTTCTTCTATTTCCATTTATTCATTTTAATTAAATGCATATCGAAGTAAAAGAGATTACATTCATTTTAAATATTTGATAACATCATGTATGTACAAGGATAACATAACATAAATCGCATTGGTATGTGCAGCATATAATAACAATGTGGAACACGTTATATTTAAGTTTATAAGGTATGTTAACTTGAGGCGGACCTATGGACTGATTTAACAAATTTAACCTAATGACAATGCAAAGGAGGGATATTTTTCCTTTTTTCCTCTTTTGTTTTCAGTGACAAAGCCACCATTGTTCGCCTGATTTTAATGAGCAAATGAAGAAGAAGATAGACAGATGGACAGACGTACAGGCAGAAATAAGTAATGCGGTTGCATTGTTCACGATAATCAAGAATATATCTCACTTATGACGTTCACTTATTGCTAAACATTGGCATAGAGTTAACAAAACAAAAATATGAAAACACACAACCACTACTCAAACCACATGCAACAAGACGTATTTGTGATTTAAAGGCAGTCGAACTCAATCAATTTTGACTTTTTTATGCCTTACGCCACTTGTGGTACATATGGATATGTTAAGTTTATGCGGACGTACGTAACACGTACAAGTGCTTAAGATAGACCCACCTTTTATTATTATTCAGGATAATTTACAAATCGATCTGATCCTCTCTGTTCAAGTAAATGTGTGTTCAAGCTACACGTCGCAATGACACTGACGTGTCTTGACGCAAGAACGAATGCTGTTGAAAATGGTTTGGATCGGTCTGTTTTTTCGACCATTCCCCATATAACGTTCTATTTTGAAAAGTCGTTATATGGAAAAAATTGCAATTTTCAAGATTTCTCAACAAAAGTGGCTACATAATAGTATTTCGGCATTCTAAATTGGTTTGAAAACTTTGGACCGGTTGAGGCAACTTTAGAACCCTCTCTGATATAACGAAAACTTAAGTTCATATGGCAAAAAGGTCTGATTTTCAATCCGATCATAGTAGTAATTTGAAATAAAAATTCACTATACCAAATTTGGAACTGCCTTTTCTACTCTATATAAGGATTTTTACGAAAATTTTTGTCTTAGTTGTAGTGTAGTAGTTTGTTATCAAAATTAACTATGCTGAATTTTGAACATGCACCTCAATTTTGGAACCTCTTGGGCACAGCCATTCTTACGGGAAATAAACCTTTATTTCGAAAAAGGTGTGATTTTTAATCTACAGTCCCATAATAGTATGTTCCTACAAAAATGGGATGTGATTATTGTCTTCTATGGCAAAAATACGAATTGTGTTAGAAAACGTGGTCTAGAGTATTTAATAGTCGGCCAAGCCCAATTATAATGTTCTTACTTATTTGTTTTAACATACGGGTTGGATTGCGTTTTTGCTTTTGTGTGAAGGTAGCAGTGTTTGTTCACTTCTCTGATGCATACCAGGGGAAAATTTCAGGGTTTTATGTTTTTATGTATGTAGCCGCTAGGTTTGCATTTGGCTTGCGTTCATGTGTGGCTGTGTTATATATTTGATATATTTGATTTTACAATTCTGTGTAAATTAAAAATTGAACAACTTTTACCAAGTCAAGGTCTAGCGGTTAATTTTCATCAGGGAAAATAAAACGTTGCAGGTTGCCTCTAAATTAAAAAAAATCTTATTTAACATATACATATATATTCTATGACATATTAAACCAAAACAGACAACTGTCATCTACTTAATCTTAATTATTCTTTTTTTAAGTAGTTTTGGTATAATAAACGAATTCCTGTGAGGAATATTCGAAATCTATTCAATTTTTTGAGGAAAACTTATTTATTCTATGATTGCAAGTGATAAGATAAGTTTCTCCCGACGACGTGAATCACACAAAGCTTGAAACTAATCATTGAGTGAATTTTTAACTTTTTTAATTTTTTAAAGCAAATCAAACCTTTCTTCAATTAGTCATCTGATCAACTTCGAGTTTACGATGGATTTAAAAGAAGAAAGCAACAAGGAATTATTTTTTCGGCAAGAATTGCAATCAATATATCGATCATTCTACGAATTCCCTGAGCGTTTAGTATACTGAAAGTGTTTTCAATAAGCAATAAAATCATAAATGGCAAGGTTAAGTAATTGGTTGCCTTTCAAGTAGTAACTAAGCGAATGTACTTTTTTTTAGTATTCTAACACTTTTTTAGAATTCCAACTTAACACTCAACAAGTAAAAGTATTATAGTCTGTCACGGCTCACCATTAAATATCCAATAGTCGCCTTATATTTTTTCATATAACTTATTTTGAAAAAACATTAGACATTATATGAGAGGTGGTTGAAAAAAGGTTGCGATCCGAACTGTATTCAATAGGGTTCGTTCTTGGGACAAAACATGCTGATGTGCCAAATTTCATCAAAGTATCTTAATTACAACCTGTAGTTTCAACACAAAAATGGGTGGCCAGACATCAGATGGACGGGCAGATAGACAAGTTTAGATAGATTCAGAAAGTGATTCTGATGAATAAAAGATGGGTCTAATTCAAGTTCTACTGGACGTTACACATACCCGTACAAACTTAATACACACCGTATCACAAGTGATGTAGGGTATAAAACGCAGACAAAAATCGGGCACCCTTGGGAAATACGTCGCTATAAGTATTTTTATGTAAAAAGCGTTCATTTCAAGAGAATAGTGGAATGTATTCAATGTATTCAATTCCCTCCCTCGCAAAGAATACATTTTTTTCATATTTGTGAGGGAATATGCGCTCTTAAATGGCAAGAGGGCTTTCGAGAGTAGAGAAAGTACTTTTCGGGCATCGGCATAAGCATGGGAATATTGCTCGAGCAGACGATAAGTCAATAGTTGAAAGTAATGTTAATCAGAAAACGCAATGTTTTGGTGAATACAGTGGAGAAGGCACCAAATTTCAATTTAGCGCTGTTTACGTTTCTTGGATCAGTTTTGCCGCATAACGCCGAAAGCCATCACATTGAGAAATCATGCGGTCGACTTTGAACTCAATTGAATCAGTTGTCATTGGTAGCGTTCTATAGTTATGGATTTCTATTTCGCTCCTCCACGTAGGAAAATCCCTCGCCCCCACCATTTTGTCAATATGGGGAGAGCTACGTGTATTTAGCTATATCATCGATGTTAATGACTCGCCTAGCCGGGATTTATTGTCAGCATTCAACAGCAAATTACTTAAGCCGTGGAATTTGCGCTTTCCACTTCTCTCATTTTTTTGGGCTAAAATTCGACTTGTTCAAAGTTCCCAAAGACTATAATATATTCTGTGAGTTCTTCAGTTTGATTAACTTGTAACCACGGGAAAAATAAAAATAGCATCATCACATGAATAAGTCAAAGTTTGAAAAATGTTCGCAAAGAAAGTAGTGCCATATCTTACAAAAGTCAATAATACATACGATATATACTACTACGTATATACTAAATTAAGTTTGAAGATAACGTTCGGACATATCTACTTCAAATTTATATCGTCCACCATTTCACTTGCGTTACCGTATTTTGTTTATGACGGCTAACAGAAACAGCTGTAATTTGAAAAATTTGCAAAAAAATTGGCGGCACTTACCGATATGTTGGTACTGGATGTCCTTGAGCGATACACGGCAACGTTGTTTGACCATTAAGCACAACATGACGCATGGAATGTTTTTCAACATTAATACGCGGCTGTACCATACCTTTTGGCTCAGTAACAATAATCCGACCAGGATATGTTGAGATTTGGATTTCACCTGAATATGGGAAAAAAACCAAAGGTCAAAGCCAAGAACAACCAGAGTATGAATAGCACAAACTTAAAAAAAGAAAACTATTTGAAAAACTTGTTTTATTCCTTTACATTTTTGTATTTTTTTTATTTCATTTTATCTTCTTTGTGTAAAAATATTCAGAAATTTAAAAGAAATAACTTTTTTCTCCTATAACTGAACTAAAGAGAGAATATGTGTGTCTGCCAAAAGCAAAAAAAAAAAAGAAAAACAAAGACAATGTTATTTGCAGAACCTAAGTAACCTCCAAAACATGTGACGTTATAATTACCGTCACTTTCTCCTAAAATAAAAACATAAAATATAGTATGTGATATATATGATATAATATCAAGCAAAATTGCGTAGTTCGATTAAGCTGCGTGGTATTGAACATTTGCATACTCATTTCGATATACAGGTAACCCTCCTATAACGCGGTACTTCTATACCGCGGTTCGCAAAATGCGGAAAATTTCCTATAACGCGGTACTCCTACAACGCGATTTTCAAGAATTTTTAACCTTTAGATGAAGGAATAATAACAACTTTTAAAACATACTACATACGCAAATCGGTTGAGCTAATATTAGAGAAGATGGAATCATCAAATACAACGGTCAGGGAAGCCTGAAAACAGTTCTCAATTTTAAATTGTGTTGAAATCGTTGGGACGTCACTTAAAGAAATTTGTCAATCAACACTGAGAGCTTGCTGGAAAGCACTATTGCCGGAGGCAGCAGTTCAGGAAACTGTTGTTAATCCAGTAGAGGATGAATATATAAACGTAGTGAGACTGGCGAACGCAATAAGAGGCGATGGATTTGACGAAATTACCGTGGATGATATTCGGCAATTAGTTACGGAGGACGAAATAAACGAAGCAGATTTACTGGCAATGACAAATAAAGCGTTATCGATTGAAGATAGCTGTGACGAACTTTTCAATGACAAAATTGAAAACTTTTCGCTAAAAAGTGTGAAGAAAATTGTAAATTTGGCGAAGGAGTTGGAAGAGTATGTTTTGGAAAACGATCCTCTGAGGGATAGAGCAGAAATGTTCAAAAGAAATCTTAAAAATAATGTATCCACCTACCAAAAAATCTATAAAAATTTACGAAATAAGGAAAACAAGACTTCAATAAAACATTTTTTTAAAACCGGTAATCATTAAAAAGGATCAGTCTGATAGTGGATCAAGCTCAGAATTTGAATTAAGACGGATATGAGCAGAGCGTTTGAAACACACTCAAATTATAATAAGTGATGTCGAGGAGGGAGATTTGTAGAAGGTTGTGATTTGAATTTTGGTTTAATATAATGTTAACTGTAGATTTGAAATTCCGTTTTTATTTGTTTTTCCAGATTTTATTTTATTTTGCCCTATTTAAATAAATGAATTGGTATTAATTTATATTGTTATGATGGAATGGATAAATAGAAAAATATCTCAAATAAAACTATTTTTTTCGATTAGAAACGTATCCTCCCATTTTGGACTGGATCTAAGTCTCCTACAAAGCGATTTCCTATAACGCGGAATTTTTCAGGAACGTATTGATCGCGTTCTAGGAGGGTTACTTGTATATTAAATTTTTTAAATATTTGCAACACGTGCATCTGTATGTTCGCTTACAAATTTGTTTAGGAAAATAAACTTGCTCTGCCGCTGAATTAAATTGAGAACTCGACTAACTAAACCGGTACGTTGCATAATAAATAACATGTGTGTGTGTGTGTGTGTGCTAAAGAACTAAGAATCCATACGAAACAAGCAATTGGTGAGTATCAAATGATTTGACTGAGACCCATTAAAATTTTTGTATTTGTAAAATTTCAATGCCTACTATTTGAATAATAATATACTTGCTTGGGATTGTATCTACGTGCATATGTACGCATATGCCTACGCGTATGCAACAATTTAAGCAATTACATTCAATTCTAAGGAAGTGTTTGTACGCAGCTTAAAGTGATTTGTTTTTTCGTTGTTATTTTACCTGACAATATTTATTTATTGCGTATACATGAGTGGATAAAAAACGAGAGAGGCAAGCTCAGGACAAAAACGTCACTTAAACGTCACAAAACGAGAGAGGAAAACGCAGTAGAAAAACGTCACACATATCGAATCGAGCATTCTCATCGTATACTTCACAAATTCTTCTTTTGCAGTAGAAAACAGTAGAAAACAGTAGAAACAGTAGAAAAATGTCACTTTAACGTCACAAAAGCATTTTCACCTTTTTTGTAGTAAAAGAGCATCATATAGCGTATTTCTTCAGATATTTGACTCATTTTCAAATCAAAGTTCAACGAGCAAAGAATTAGAAAACTATCTTCACAAGAAGTGTAAGCTGAAATGTCACCCTTTAACCACATGTTCGATTGCCCGATATATGGGCATTAGTACCATTACGCGGAAAAAGCTACGAAGAATTTCCAATGTGACCTAATATAAACAATTGAAAAAATCTATGATGGCACTTGCCTCAGAGTGAATGAACTGAACTTTATGCTTTCTATCTCTAACCGGGTTTTGTGGGACACAAACTTGACTATAAGTTAGCCGGACTCTGTTGAATCCGATATAAGCGTTCAAATCAAGAGATCCTTTTCTAAAATCTAACAAGAAATATACGCGTTGCATTTTTTTCGTCGTTTTGAGAGATACCCAAATCGTTAATAGTTTATATATGTATGTTTATATATATATATATATATATGCATATACTATATGTATATAGATATTTACGTAATTGCAAATTGAAATGAATTTATAGGTATATTAATTTATTCAATAACATGATTTGAATTTTTTTAGGAAATGTTATTTATGTTTTCATTTCTTTGGGGAAAGGAAGGGATTTCCGTCTTATGTGAAATATTTTTTCCAGCAGTGTGCAACGGAAGCAAACATTTTTACTTCCGAAAATGGTATTCAGTTGTAACGCGTTTTTTTTTTTTTTTAGAGCTGGTGTTCTGTTTTGTAAAACCTAGTTAGTTCAGTTAGGTTACAAAAGAAGAAAGAATTTCAACTATTGTAAGTATTGTTGATGTGACGTCAAATAACGGTGTTCAGTCTGTCCTGTTATTCTGTCCGTTAGTCTGGATACTTGTAGCTGTTGCTACGTTAAGTCACCGTCTGTGGTTACTTCCACACACACTCATTTACTTATTTACCGCATGTTCGTGAAACCTCCTCACCATCTAATCAATAAGTGCCATAATGAACATAATTTTTACTTATTTTTTTTATTATTATTTCTTAAGTCTAGTATAATGCACAATAGTGCATACCTAAGTTTTTTATGTCCAATAGAGTGTTCGTATTAATTTTCCTGTTCATTGTTTTTCCCTTTCTTTTTTACCAGTAGTTTCTTGAGTTTCTCTTTCTTTCTTTTTTTTGCAAATAAATTTTCTTAAAGTTTTTTTTTATTTTGTTTAATTAATTTTTCTTCTCGACACAGTTCTTACTTCGTGTGATGTTCTTTTTCCTTTCTTTCCCCACACGGCGTTTACTTTGCTATGTTGTTGTACTTGTATTCCTCCCTCTTAATTAATCCCGTTCTACTACAATCGCTTTTCATTTAATCCGTTTAGTGAAATTCGTCTTAATTGTTATAGTAAAGCGAAGATTTGAGATCTGACTTTCACTAAATTAATATAATTTACGAAATAATTTTATGCGATTATTTCTCAGACAATAAGGTGCTTAACTAGACTTTTATTCTAGTTACTTCAATTATGAAAAAATGATTTTTAATTTTTACTACCGTTTTTAGAGATTTTTTTTTTTTGATTTTTTGTACTGTTGCCGAACTCCTCCAGTCTTATAAAGCAACCATCTAGTTCTTTCTGCTCGACTATCATGTTAAAGACTGAACTTTCACTCCTAACTGCCGATTCTACTCGAGAGAGTAGATAATAAGGAAGGAAACCAAATTTCCATAATCTATAAAAATTGGATGGGCGCGGCTGATCATTTCCATTTTTGTAGAAAAAAAATGGCAATTTTTATCGTTTGTCTATTGTGCTTTATACAGCAACGACGAAAAGTTGTTGGACTTAATTTTAATTTAAATATTTAAGAGGATCATTTCAACATCTAGTACAAGAATGAGTGTAATCGGTTTAGAAAATCGATTCAAAAATTTATTCAAATGTTTTTCAATGGCAACATGAAAGGTCAATGCATGATAATACGGATCGGCTTGTCATGCCCAAAATGCGCGAAAAACTTTACAACGGCAGAGTTCTGGTAAATATAAATATCAGCTTTTAGTGCTTACGAAATCGTTATGAATATTTTCCATTGGCTTTGGCTTCGCTTCGAGGAACTATATAGGATGAGTGCTCTTTGTTTTTTGTGTAAAGCGTATAAAGCTCTTTTTATTGTAACATACTAGATAAATAAATTATTAGAATCAAACGAAATGTACATGTAACGAAGAAACCTCACAAACGTTCGCAAACTTAGAAGGGCGCACGCACAAACACAATAATTAGTGAAACAGAGATTAGTTGAATTAGAAACCTCCCGCCTTATAAATGCTATACGTTATATATAATTCGAAGAACAAATTAAAAGCGCATGTTATAAACATCGGAGCGCTTCACAAAATTCAAAAAAATTTTTTAACCTTCTTGTCTAACGATTTTTATAACACAGTCTTCTTTATGGGGGAAATGAAAGAAGAAATAATGAGCAGATGTTGTCTGCTCTCAATGGCGTTTGTTCTTAGGTCAGTAAATGTACAATGCGCCAAATTTAATTAAAATATCCCGAAACTTGCTGCTTGCAGATTGAACATAAAAACATGAATAGGCATCAAGCATACAAACGTACAGACCTGCAAACAGGCCCATTATTGGTATAAGGAAAATAGCGTTTATCTCAAATCCTTGGAGATGATCAGATATCCGTTCAAATTCAGTATACTACTTTCCACAAGTGATGTAAGGTATACACGTTATATATAAGAGGACTAATTTTGCGATGGAAATATGAAATAAAAGAAATATTTCAATGATTACAACATGGATTTCACATTACTTTAAGATATCAGCTGTGGTTGCCTGCCGCGTTTTCGAGTTTCAAGCAATCTTAAGCAATCTTAAGATATATAATATAAAGCTAAGACTTTATATATATGTGTATTTGCATTCTAAGAAGAGTTCACTTTACTTGTAACCGTTAGGATAATTTTGTCAAGTCTAGTTCCATATTTTTGATAATTTAAGAGCATAAACTGTAACGTCCTGCACTGATGATTTATCCCTGTATTCATGTTATCGAGAAGAACACAAGAGAGGCCCTATTATGCAAACATCGTTTTGATTAGAAACGATTGAATATATTAATATAATAATCGGAATGCAATCACCAGAATACGCAAAAAGCTTATACGTGGTACATAGTACACATTTTAACTGCATAAGTCACAAATCTGTCCATAGTCGCAAAAATACTTTAATTTTTGTTATGTATAGACATTGATGCAAAACTTGATGTTAAATGTTTCATGTAAAAATTCCCTATATCGGCCAAAAAAAAGTTTAATTATTAGCTTCAAGTGGTGATTATCGAAAGGGGTTCCCCAAAATTTATTAGTAAAATCACATCCTTCTTTATAAAACGATAATTAATTTCACTTTATTTCGTGTCTTTGGGAAAGTTTGCTACTAGCATTAATTGATATAAGTTTCAATATTCAATATATTATAGAAAACTTTTCTTGAACGGATATATAATAAGAGATGAAATTTAAGAAGAAGAACCTGTTCATAGTAAAAATTTAACTCGTACAGCACTAGCTTAAATTTTTATGTAAATTGAATCAATATCGCAGAATACACATTTAAAAATACTAGCGATATTCGTGTATGCAATGAGTGAACTGATTTAATTGACATGTTGATTGATTAATTTTTCAACAAAATTGTCGGAATTGTTAATGTAAATGTTAAATAATTGTTGTAGCTACTGCTGCCCAATCGACTAAAATGCAGGAAGTCTTTTATGCCTAATGATTGAGTGATTAAAGGGATTTATTGGCCCAACGTCATTACTATTTGCACGTTCACATACGTTGTTGCATACATTGAATACGTTGTATGCATTTATATAGTAAGAGCATGCATTTCAATGATTATTTTTAAAGCCATTTTAAATTTTCAGCACAACGCATTTACCCATTTTTTTGAAAAGCCATTACAAATAGAAACCTTACTCTCGAAGTGCCCTTCATACTGTTCTTGAGAATGGAAAAGCTATCTTTTCGATGGATTTTTCAAATACAAAATCTTTCTCGGAAAAGAGGATCGTAACATCGTTCCTTAACGATAATCCTTAAATTATTTTTCAATACATTGGTTCGTTTGTCTTTCAGGCCTCCAAAGGTAAATACTATATAATACTATGCCTAGAGGACGTTCCGACTAATATAGGTCGACTATCCTTACTCGGCATATTCCGTAAAATTTTCTCTCAATAAATATTAGTTTGTCAACAAACGACAGCAAGAATTATTTTCTTTATCCTACACAACTTGCGATACCGGTGTATGAAGTTTGGGCAAATGTATGTAGTGTCCAGAAGGGCTTAAGATAGACTCATTTTTTTATTAAACCGATCGATATATACACGTGTCTGTCCGTATGATTTTGTTCATCCTTCAGGTCGCAATTTTCGAGATATTTTGATGGAATTCGGTATAACAACGTGTTTTGACCCAAGGACGAATGCTATTGAAAATAGTCGGTAAACTTTTTCAATCACTCACCATATAACACCTTATTTTAAACATATGTTGTTAGGAAAAAAAAAGGCGATTTTCAAAACTTTTCGACAAAAATCAGTGGGTGAAAATATATCGAAATATATAGCAAATTAACGAAAAAAATTATCAGTAAGGAATTTAGAATTAGGAATTAATATTTATAAGAGTTAGAGTCTAGTCTAGAATATCTAGTTGTAAGTCTAATATCTAGTTTTTTATGACGTAAACCGAAAAATAATGAAATATTTGGGAAATAACTAGAGTTTGCGAAATTTGTAGCACATCATACGATGTTTTGGGCATCCTTAAATACGCGGACTGTGTAATTTTTGGTTGTTACCAAAACGAGCGAAAAACGAGTTACTGGAAGAATTGGTGTAAGGTACTTCGATTTAATGGTTGGCGTTATCCTACTATAACGTTCTTCCTTGCTTATAACTTTAGCCGTGATTGTAGCGTGTAGCAGCATACTTCGTGATGCATTTACCGATTACTATGACATGAGAATAATTATGTAAGTTTCGATAGCTGTTGATAGTCGCACGTTTCTAACAAAAGATTTGGCGATTTTGTTTTTAGTTTTCTGTTGTCATGGAAATTGTGGTTTATTGAGGTTCGTTCCGTTGAAAAGCATAGAATTCACACATGAAAACCTTTGAGTAATGGTCTTGTTACGATTTTTCGCGAAGACTTTTTCCATGAGCACAATTATGGCATCATCTTATTTTAACTTTGCATGAATTAATTCTAATGAATTTAATAACGGCGGTAGCTCGCTGGCCCTGGTTGAATGAATTTAAAGTAATTCAAATTCGATTTTTATTTTCGATGCCATCGGATATCGGAAAATGTTCAGAAAAATAAGAAAAAAACGACTCATTCTCTAATCGGACGATATTGCTTGCAAAGCGATCATAATCTACTTAGGCGGCTTTATCTCATCTTCGAATAAATTGAAATTTATTAAATAAATAATAAAATATCTTGGAAATGGATATCTGTGTGCTTCGGTTTTTAAGGCCGCTTCGATGGAACGGCTTCTATTCACTCGTTGGCCACGCGACCGTTATTGAAATCGTATATCAAATTTTTGCAATTTGTCGACATTAGATGTGCTGATGTTAAATATTTTCATTATTCTAATGACTTACCCGTTAATCTATTTACAGTGCGGCATGTATAGCTTTTGTACGCATCATTGGTGCCAGCATTATTTATGTACAATTCACCATTAGCCAGAACGGTGTATTTGCCACCAATATCTGTGTTCGGATACAAATGCATGCCGGTGTCTTGAACCCAAGCGGTGACCATAACAAATTCTGACATATAACTTGGCACCTGGCATGAAGATACAACAACAAAAACACAAAGTATGAAAGATGCTCATAAAATATAAGTGTAAGTGAAAGCAAATGAGAAAATTAATTTCGCTTTAATGCGAATCCAGAATACCTACCATCTGGACTAATATATTTTATGGGTATTATAATTTGCTAATTGTGTACATGCTTTAGGTACGTGCTTTTAGGCTCCATGACCAATTTGAGCAGCATTCAGTGTACGCTAACTCGGAATATTGCCATTTCAGTCCTTTTCGTACTTTTAAGTTGTTTTGAGATTAACATTAAAGTCACTTATTTGACATGGAGCGTAAACGTGATTGCGTAAAGTTAGATTAATTTGTAATTCAGAACTTTTTGCAGTGCTAATAAGTGACTGCATTAAATTCCCCATGTGTTTGTTAATTTTCCAATTAATCAGGGGGAATCAATGGAGTTTCGTAAGACGGATGGACACATTTAAGTTGACCCACCCAGTCGCGATTAACTGTTTTTATGGATTTACGGTAAATATTTTTGGATGTTAAAAAGGAAATGACAAAACTAATATACCATCAACTCCGGGCGGTAAAGAATGTTAAATGGAGAGAAAGAGAGAGAGAGAGAGAGATAGAAGATATGAGAGTAACAAATGGAAGTTGGTAAAGACAGCAAACAGAAAAATTCAATTACGTGAAATCAAATTCAAAAATAAAAAATAGTATGAGCGGTAAGGCGTTTACAGGTCGAAGTAAGAGGATATAGAAAAAAAAAAAAAATATAATTCAATTTCAACAAACTTAAATGAAAATTTCTCTGTCTCTAGAATCTTTATGCTATAGAGAAATATAGTAACCGTAGTGACAATAAAATTGAAAGAAAGCAAAAGAGAGCATGAAATAAAGTTTTGTGTTTCTTTTTTTCAAAATAAAGTTTAAAATGTAATTAGAATGTGGACACAAGTGCAGATGACAACTGAGAAACTGAAAACTAAAAATTATCATTAAAAAGAAATATGTATATGTATATATACATATTAAAGGTTTTATCTTACGTGAAATAAGAAGAACAGAATGATGATGGTGGCAATGGTCTCTCTTTCTCTTCCGGATGGTTTTGATGTGTAAACTTACTTGACATTTCAGTACCGCTGTATTGCCCGTCATCACGTATTCATCGTGCACTTGGACTGTATACTTCTGGTTGACAACTAACAAGAATGACAATAAAAAAAGCGGGAAATAAAAAAAAAAAGTAAGAAAAAGAATCACATATAAATTGATTCGCAAATTGCGTTATTATCGACCGCTTGTCTTACAATTTGGTAACACTTCCTGGCAGACAGTCAGTCTGTTTGTGACACGGTCTTTAACAGAAATTCAATACATTATGTCTTCGGCAATCTAATGCAATATGTGGATGTATTTATCTTTTTTGTTAGTGTTCGTGAGCACAAATGTGTTAGTAAATATAAATATTAAATAAAGTTTTTAACGATGTTTCCTTTTATCTTCCTCTTCCTCTCTCTCTCTCTCTCTCTCTGTCTCTCTTTCTCTCTCTCTCTCTTCATATCAATATTCTGTTTTTTACTTTTTATTTTATTGCTATTTTTTTTTTTTTTTTTTTTTTAGTTTTTGTTAGTTTTGCAGTTACTTCAATTTTCCAAATTGAGTCTGTTGTCATCGTGAACATCATCTGTCGTTTGGAATTTCTGTTAACTGTGTATACGCGCAGTTAAACGCAATTACTTACCCAAGCGAGAGAGCTATGTATTTGGACGAATATTTTATATTCATTCACTACCAAAATGTATGAACGTTTTTGTACATTTTTTATATTCATTGGAAGAGAAACTATTTTCTCATCGACGTTTTTAATAGAAATACTAGAAGCTTTGTTCACTTTTCAAATAGCGTTCCGGTTTTTCCACGTAAAAATCAGATAAGCTTTAAGTATAACATCTTACGTCCCAAAGGGTGATTAGCATTTCAAACGAAAAGATCTCTAGTTATTTTCTTTGATTTACTTTAGTTTCTATTTCTAGATAAAAAGCAGGCAAATAGCAAACGTATAGCACCTTGTTGTTGGTTTTTCATATACAAGATTACAATACAAGATTTTTCAGCAAAATCAAGTTTGACCGAAACATTTTTCGAACCCACAACCCCTAGTAATTAGTTGGTTAGCTAAATAGGCCATTCTTCAGGAATAGTTAAGTAAGAAGGAATATCGTTGCCGCGGATAATTGTAAACAACATTGGTATGTTTTACAGCAGATGGCAATTTTTTTTTAAATATAATTTAATTATCTGACATGAGAGGATATTTACGAAAAATAATAAAAAGTGAAGAGTGCTTTTCTATATAGGAATGATAACAATATGTAGGACCACGATTATACAGGTAATTATATCAAAATTTTTGCCGAGATCCGCTAAATAAAGAACAGAAATGTTCTAACGGTAATATAACGTGTAGTTTATTACTGTGCTTATACTCGGACATTTCTCACCTACGGACATAATTAGTTAGATTTGAAATGTTTCGATATTTATCGCTTTTGTCTAACTTCTTTCTTTAACCGACGTCACTTGTAGCGCAGGGTAGATTAAAATTGTGCGGATGTATAAAATACCCAGAAGGATTTAAGATAGATCCACTTTTTTTATATCATGTTAATCGATTCAGGCTTATTTTTTGAATTGATTTCACTCTGCCTGTCTGTCTGCCCATGTGCATTTATATTGATTTTACACACAAGCCGCAATTTTTTCAACACTTTTTTGACAAAATTCGATACTGTAACGTGTGTTGTCTCAAGGACGAGGCTTTCTGAAAGGGAATTGGATCGGACCTTTTTTGCGACGGTTGCATATATAATGCGTTATAAAAGTCGTTGTATTAAAAAAATTTGCAATATTTAAAGTTTTTCAAAAACACTGCTGAGTAATACAATTTTTGTATACTAAATATATACAAAAAATTTAAATCCGTACAGCCAATTTTGTTCAGTCTGTCCCGGTCAGTAACCGGAAGGGTCTAACTTCTAATTTGTCTACTATCAAATGTATTAAATTTGAACTATTTAGATTTATTTTTTTATCCCCCAATAGACCCAAATAAGGCAAGCGTTTACGCAAAAACAAAGTCTAGTGTTAATGTTTTATAATACAAATAGGAAAAGAATCATGGTGGCAAAGAGAGTTCATTTTACTACACTTGGACTACGTTAGTTCGCATTATGAGTTGCTTCCCATTTAAGAAATGCCACGCCTGTCTTTATATGGAAATAATGTCGAGTTTTTATTATTCTATCACGAAAGTAAATGGAGAATTGCGTTAGGTGAAGCAATATAGGATATATATAGGAATTGTCGACTATTCCCGACTGCAATTTCTCTATTTGTTTAATACAGCTAAACTTATCATCATCGGTTGAAATATTTGCAGAATCAATTTCACATTCAATGTAAAAATAATTAACTGCGAATGAATTTTTCGATCTCTTCGATCAACTTTACTAATTTCGATAAGTAGTGACTGTAGTTTTTTTTTTTAACCTCTTCCGTCTTTGTTTGTATTAATAAATTATTTGTTGAACTTACAAATAGCCTTTTGCTTAAAAACCTGGTGAGACATATATTAATAACATTGAACATCTCTTCTTAAGTAGTTCGAAGAGTACATTGACTTGCGGCACGCATTTCACGTTCACGTGTTCACGAAAGATGTTGTAAGAATTAATGTTACATTGAGTATTTTGACAAGAGTTAGCATTTCAAACGTCGTGCCGTCTTTGAAAATGTATAATACAACCGCCATTGCGTCATGCTTGAGAAATAAAAAGTGCGAGGTTTTCAAAACATATTTGTGCATTCGCTTATAGGGTGCTGAAAATCCATTAACAAGATCATGGCAAAAAACAAAATTATTCTGCTTAATGAGATTCATTTCTATGTGTTCGGGTATTTAAACAGACTAAACTGTCGCATTTTGGAGTGCGAGAATAACCTGCTCAAGCACAACGAGTACCAGGATGGAATAAGTTCCGGCATGTATTAGATAAACTCTCTATCAATTATTGTCTGGTTATCAACGATGTGCTTGACTTTTCCGACTAGGTCGTTATATGGGGAGTGGTCGAAACAGTAGACCGATACGAACGATTTTCAATAGCGTTCGTTCTTGCGTCAATACACGTCGCCGCACCAAATTTTATCAAAATATCTCAAAAATGGCAACCTGTAACTGTAGCTTAAACGTACATTTGCATGGACAGACATCAGACGCAGGCTTAGATCAATTCAGATCGGTATAATAAAAGGTGGGTCTATCTTAAGCCTTTCTGCGCGTTACACACGTCCGCACTAACTTAATATGCCCTGTACTACAAGTGGTGTAGAGTATAAACATTAAATGAACCTAATTAGAATCTGGTCGGCCTATTTCTTGGCCCCACTTAATATAAGATGTGCCATAAGCAGTAAGCTTTTAATATTTTGTGATGAAAATTAATTTATAACAGCGCTTCAGCAAAAAAATTAATGCTAGTGAATTTGCATCACATAGGCCGTAAGTCATGAAACGTAAATTCTCGTATGGAGAGAATATCTAACCTTCCAATATGCGGACGTTCATGACAATTATCGCTTTGCGTGAAAATAATGTGCACTTTTTGGAGCATTAGGCGAAGACACTGTAACAGGTAGGCGTTGGCCGACTATACTCACTTGTTTATTAACAAAAATAAACTAGATGGTGAGTCTACTCGTTTCAATAAAGTTATATGTCTAGATACTTTCAAGATGTCCATGCGGGTATATACCCCGATTACAGATCTCTGAATTCTGGAAAGATTTTGGCATTCACAAATATGTCTCCAATTGCAAATTGGAGCAATAGATTTTTCACGATCCATTGGTGTTATGTATGTATATAACAATGAAAAAAACTTACAGTGCGACGTGAAGGAAAAATTAAATTAATCAAACTTTGCAATGAAATAGACTTTTGGTTTTTCATAAAAAAATAAAGTTCTGTCAAACCATTGCATCTATTGTCTTTAACACTTGCAACTTGGTCGCCCATTATTTCAGAAGTTGTATGGACTCTTTGCGTCTACATACACGGGATCCAGAACACAATCCTATCATATAAACAAAGATCTCGGCATTAAATTTCCCTAAGTCTAGCAATGTTATTCAAATTTTTTTTGATTTATGCCACTTGCAAATTTTTCTCTCTTTACATCACTTTGCGAACGCAATTCAGTGACTGTTAAACAACTGCTCGGCACAATGTTTTCATTAAGTTTCATCAACTTCGATGCACATATTAGCACTATTCTGTTCTGTGTTGCGAGAGACAGTATTTTCTAAACTCTTAATATGAAGACGGTATCCAATGCCATGCTTTTCCTCTGTTAAAGTAAAGCTTTTTAAGGTACGTGTAACTTAGTACTTGTTTTAAAGAAAAAAAAAAAAAACATGTAAGAACATTACAGTCGGGCAAGGCCGTCATTAAATACCATACACCCTCACCCTTTCCCCTAGCACAGTTATTCCATCATTTTGGTAATAATAAATCGACCATTACACATTATTTTCATGCAAACACATACTTTTCATGGAAGCCCGCATATTGAAGGATTTCCAAAATATCGCGTGGCGTAACCCAAATTTAACAAGCTTAATTTACTTCCCAAAAATCTTATTACTTTTCAGTTTCCATCATAAAAAACTTCAAATGAGATCTTGCTTCCGTACAAGAGCTTGCTTTTCATGATGACCCTTATGTATGTTAGACTTTGAAAAATAGAAAACTCCCTATTGTTAATTTTTTTGGTTATTTTTCTGCTGTGGAGCAATTTTCATCATAAAATATTAAAAAAAAAATCTTTTTCTGAACGTCTTACCATTCACCAGAATTCTTAACTGGAGTGGTGTCCAAGGAATAGACGCGTATGGTCCAAATTCGATCCACTTAATTTTTATGTCAAATTACTATTACGAAAAAATTGCCCCCTTCAAACAGACAGACAAATTTAGATCGATTCAGGAAATGATTCTGAATCGATTGGTGTAATGAAAAGTATGTCTATTTAAGTGTACCACAATTCGTGTAGGGCGTAAAAAAAAAAATGGCAAGCAGGCTTTGCAGCTCATGCTTTCACCTCGCCTAATTTGTGGTCTTCACTCCTTCGAGTGTATATGTCTTAGGTCATATCTTTTGTACAACTTCAGATGAGCTGCCTTGATCCTCTTTAGTTGATTTCCAAACTGGTACCAGAGATTTCATTAACAAAACTTTATGATCAAGCATAAAACTTTAGGGCAACAGATGGACATTATTAATTTTTTTGATAATTGTGGTCTCAGACCTATGCATCGGTGTAGTTAACTTCTGAACTTAAAGTAACGAGAGTGTTAAGAAAATATTTGAGACCAACAGTCCTTTTCTGACATTGTTATCGTTCAAGTGTCATAAAATTTATGCTTGTGTTTGCCTGTCATCGTTTCTGTCACTTTGCGTCAAATTTCGTATTCCGAAGTTAAAGCGGTAACAAAACTCTCCAATATCAGTTATTAACTTAAGAAAACCACAAAATCAAATGTAGAAAAGGAAAAAAAAACAATTGTAATATCCGCGTATATACATGTACGGGGTTTCTGACTGTCTGCTTTTTCTCTGCCCTTTACAAAAAGAGTAGTGTTACGTATAATAACGGAGGTCCGTTAATCGAGATTTCTTTCCATAATTCCCCGCTCACATAGTAGCGTCATTTAAAGCGAGAATTATGAACAGAGTTCAAAGTCCAAAGTCCGTCTGTATAGCATAAGCAAATGGTATGCTTCTTTTTTTCATTTCTGGGACAAGAAAGAATATGGACGAGATAGATTACAAGAGTCGGCAATTAGGAGTAAAAGTCAGTCTGATACAGAATCTCGATGAAGTCAAGTGTGTTTGAACGGACAAATTAATTTTTTTCCAACTAAAAAAAAAAAAAAAACAATAGTTTTTGATTGTCGAAAAAAGTCTTTGACAAGATAGTGACAAGAGTGTTTAGTTGAAGGTCTCTGAAAATAAGGCAAAGGAATTTTTCTTTAACGAGCGGCCGTGTAATTTGTATAACGAAAATTTTATACACTTATAAAAAGAAAAAATACAGAATTTGATTCGCATTTTCATACATGTACGATTATAGACCTAGAAGACCTGTGAATACCTTACAGAGGGTTTTAAAAATTTTCTTCTTGATTCTTGATAATTTACTGCAATTATGTGCTAAATTTACACACAAAAGTAATAAGAAGCTATTATCGATAGAACGATATGAACATCAAGAAATCGTCTTTAATGGTAGTTTGGTAGAAAAGAAAAAATCAAAGTAAAAAAGAAAAAAAAAGAAGTGAACAGTCTGAAATGCATTGTTTTTTGCTCCGCGAAAGCAATACAAGTGCAGCAATCTAGCGAAGAAAGCGCCATGTGCGGAAGGGAAGGCAGAAAAACATCACACCAAGTAAGGAATGTGTCGAGAAGAGGAATTAATTAAACAAAATTAAACGAAAACTTAAAATATATATACGTATAAATATATATATATATATATATATATATTATTTTATATTAACCTTAAGAAATAAGAAAAAAAATTGATGTCCATTAGGACATTTATGAAGTCGAAGAACGGGATGTTTCGCAAGGATGAGGTAAGTGAGTATTTGTGTGTGTGGGAATGTAACCACGGACGGTGACTTAACGGACCAGCAAATACATAGACACAGACTAACGGACAGGACAACAATATCGACGGACCGTAGGACTGTTATGTGACCTCACAACATTAATGATCCTAATAGGTTAAAGATTAGTTATAATTTATTTTTTTTGTAAACGTAGCTGGGCTACCCAGGCCGTAGAAAGTGTAGCTACAGCTCCATATAACTGCATTACACAATTATTATATATTATTATTATTATATATTATCTTAATCTTATTCTAATGTTTTACCAAGATTTTGCGCTGCAATGTAACGAAATTCTAAAAAAAAGGAGTTCTCCGTAGCCCTACCACCCTCGCTAAGATTACATAAAAATATTGCAAATATTTTTTCTTCCATTTTCTGCAGTGTTCTTTTCTATCTTCCTTCAATTTTTGAAAATTTTTTCTTTCTATTCTCTATTCTATTTTCTTTCTATATTCTTTTACTATAGTCAAATGGTGGGTGACCTGCTGAAGAGTAAAGTATTTAGTATTGTATTTTTACATTTATGCTTAAATCTCGATTTTACCGTTGCTTGAAGCAAACTCATGATCAGTGATCTATCAGTGATTGCGCGCAGAAGAGGGAAGCAACTTTGGTTATCGCGATAACATATTATCACCATAATTGTCACTTCAATCATATGTCTGACTAGGAGACAGAAAAATTAAAATGAAAACGCGACTTACGCTATTGTCAAGAATACGTAATTGTTAGCAGTTTTCAGAAATGTTGGTTCTCTATTTGAGAAATCTATTATTAGGACAGTTCGCGAGCATTAAGCGGTTTATAAAGGGAGGCGCAGCTAGTACTACTAGTTCGTATTACGTAAGATTTTATTTAATTTTTACATCACGACGTAAGCGATCTCGCCGACTTCTACGTACATGTTACATTTCGAAAAAAAAAACCATATTTGCGGAACCCCTTCCCCTTACACATTAACAACGTTACTTAGAGGTAGAGGTGACAGACACGTCACAATAATCTGAAACGGAAAAAATCATGCCAGATGAATATTATTATATATAATAATAATTATATATAATATGAACAGCAAAACCGGATATTAGTGAGGCCAAGCTCATAACTGCATATTCTCGTAATTATTCGTATTATGTGCTAGAAAAGCTAAAAGCATTAGACTGGGATGTCCTGCTCCATCGCTACATTCGTTCTTATAGTCTAACTGAGCGGTTCTTTCATTCTTATTTCGATACAACTGCGGTCCTGGAATCGAAACAGAATCGAAATGAAAATTTTAATCTATTATAGTGACTGCGATTGATAAGATAATGTCGACTTTTTTTGTCGAATGTTGATTTGATGAAATGTAAACATTGCACACAAACTCGTACAATCTTTATTGAAGCCGCTCAAAAGTTTTGAGCGCAATTTATCCTAGTAAGACCATTGACTTTGCATTAAATTAATCAAAAAATTGTGTATGAAAGAATCAAGTATTTGCCGCAATCTCTATATAACTTTTTTAATCTTATCTACTGTTCTTTGCATACCTTAGCTAATTTTTATTACAAAAAAGTTGCTTTGGTTTAGAAAGTTGGTTTTCTTCGCTTTTTTTCTTCTAGTCTCTATTTTTGGTTTTCTTATTAATTTAATTTGTCTTTTATTTAGAGAAACTTTATCATTTTCCAAGTCCGCGATTTACTTTCTATAGTTACGGCACTTGGAAAAAAGATACAAATGTCCTCTAATTAAAATAATTTGTTAAAAGACTTTGAAATACTTATTAGCGACAGTAGTCGTGGTAGACGAAGAATAAATAATAACAAAAAAGGAAAATAAAACGTACTTGAGTGAAATAATTATAAGTAATAAATAAATTGTGTGTTGGGTTCTCTGGATCACATCTTTTTCTTTTTTGCAAGTATTACGAATTCTCCCGTAAAACTGTTTCGTTTCTAAGTCGTAATTATGTTTTTAATTAAACAGAATTTAATTAGATTTCTACACTGCAAAGGGATAAGCTTGAAAGGTTGTAAAGAAAAAGGGAAAAGCATTTTAGCGTCATAAACAGAGCTGGCAAGAAATTCAGTCAAGGAGCTTAAAATAAATTAACAAATAGGTAGGAAGGTTGGGAAGAATATTGGACTGCCAGGACGCTTAGCAAATCCATTAAATTCACACCCATATGTTACGAATTTTGTGTCAATTAAACGATCGGTACTATTTTTAAAACAGATCTTGAAATGGCACGGGGCGGTATGTTACACAAATTTGAAGTTATCAGCAGTAATGCTTGGCCATATTTACGACTTACGACAGCACGAGTCACACGAGAACATAATAACAATAGAATGGCTTAAGATAGACCCACCTTCTATTACACGGATCGATTCAGAATCATTTTCTGCATCGTCTAAGCATAGTCCGTTTGGTGTCTGGCCATGGGTGTTTGTGGTCAAACTTCAGACTGAGTAATATAATAGTAGTTCGATATTCTAAATTGGTGCGAAAAAATTTGTTCGGCTGTGGCAATTTTTGAAGCCCCTTTCATATAACCGTTACTATAAAAAGTGAATGTTTATATGATAGAAAGGTGTAATTTTCAACACTTCATGGTGGAAATTGGTTCGTAATATTAAATTGACAAAAGAGTCAACCTTACAGAATTTGGGCCACGTAGTTTTATTTTTTGGATATTACCGCATGTAAGAATTCTCGTTTTATGATGAAAATTTCATTATGATAGTAATTTGACTAATGATTTTTTTTTTTGGACCCCACTGCATGTAAGATTTCCCATGAATAGTAAATCCTTCTGAAAAAGATTTAATTCGTAATATTTTATGTTGAAAGTTGATTCATAAAAACAAGTTAGGAAAAAAATTAACTGCCGAGAATTTAGATCACATAAGGTCATTTTTTAGATCCCAACGTATATAGAAGTTATTATGACGAAAAGCAAATCCTTTTAATGACAGAAAGTCTAATTTCTACTTTTTTACGACCGAAACTGAAAAATAATAAGATTTGTGGAAAGTAAATAAAGTTTTAATAAATTTGTATTACGCCACATGATGTTCCGAGCACCCTCCGACACCCTCCGCTGACTTTCAGGAAAAGTGTGCCTTGCATGAAAATAATGTGTAATCTTTGGTGTATTATTAACAAAACGTGTGAATAACTCGACTGGGCGAAGCGTTGTGGGACTTACCCGACTATAATATTCTTATCTGTTTTATTATACAGGATGAGATTTACGATTTAATTTTTATTTATTGAAAGAATCCACGCACTTTAGAAATAAGATAAGTGGATTGCTTCTATACAGAATCATTTTTTATATTGGTTGCTAATGCATAGAATATTTGATATTTTCCAAAAGTATGATTATTCTTCATTCGGTTCGTTGATTGTGAATAAATAAGCGATTTATTGTATCATATGGGATGGCGACCATATCGTTCGATATGTAACATTACAGAGGGCAATCGTTGTAACGTAATCGTACCGCTTCTTGTACAAGAGTATATTTAGCCTGTGCGCATGTATATAACAACAAGAACGACTCAAGTTTTGTTATACCGATTGATACA
This sequence comes from Glossina morsitans morsitans, assembly GCA_001077435.1. Classification (NCBI taxonomy): domain Eukaryota; kingdom Metazoa; phylum Arthropoda; class Insecta; order Diptera; family Glossinidae; genus Glossina; species Glossina morsitans. The sequence continues at coordinate 82,027 of CCAG010012772.1, read as the reverse complement.
GAATCACTTCCTTACAGGTCGCATTTTTGGGATACTTTGACGAAACTTAGTATTCCGGCATGTTTTAGCCCAAAGACGACCGTGAGTTGAAAGTGTTTGCAGTCGGACAACTATTTCGACTACTTCTCATATAGCGCCTCATTTTAAAATGTCGTTATATGAACAAATATGACAACATTCAAAATTTCGTGACAAAGAATGCTGAATAATAGTATTTCAGCATTTCATGCCGAAATACCTTCTCTAAGGCATCGTTTTCGATATTTCTTCATAAAAATTCCTTCATACGAGTAACTTGATGCAAGGTTGAACTGCATCACATTCGGAGAAAATAGGTATATTTTTGCACGTAATCGCATAGAAAGATTTTCATGAAAAACTAATTGTTATATGATAAGAAGGACTAATTTTATATATTATTTAATGAAAATTAGTTCAGAGTAGCAATGTAGTATGAAAACCAACAGTGGGGAATTTGGATTGCTTGCATTTATTTTTTCGATTCCACCGTATGTAAGGCCTCTTATGGAAAGCAAACCCTTCTTTTGCGATAAAGTCTAATTGGTCGTTTTTTACAGCGGGAAAATAATGAAACGTTTGACAAGCAAATCAAGTTTGCTAAATTTGGATGACGTTACGTGAAGTTTCGAGCATTCTCCAATACGAGGTCTTTCGTAAAAAGGATGCGTTTACATAAAAATAATATATAATGTTTGGTATATTATCAGGAAGAACGAGAGCAATATTTCAGAAAAAAAATTACAAAGTCCGTCTGTATAAAATAAGGGGCGGAGTTTGCGTAATGCAATTGGTACGCTTTTTTATCTTTGCTGACTAAGTCACTCACAAACATAGAGAGAAACAACAAAGCAAATTCAAAAGAAAGAAAATAAGCAGTGTACTACAACGGGTCTCGATCAAGCAAAACCCTGGTAGCTGTGTGGAGTTTTTTTCATATTATTCTTTTTTTTTATATATTTACATAAATCTATAAGCAAATAAAGCAAAAAAAAAAAAAATTCGTCAAAAATTTATTGGAATTGGTCCATCTCAACTCAACATCCCAAAAAAAAAACTTGAACTTGAAAGAGGTACAGGCTTTAATATGAGGTGCTGATATAATTGAATCGTTCAAGGCAAGACACTTTGTCATGTTTAGTGGATAATGGATCTCGAAATGTTATCCGATTGGTAAGACTATGACGTCATTTGGAACAAACAAATTATGTCATTCAGGGTGTGTTCAATGATGCGGAAGAATTTAAATCACTGCATAAAGGATATTGAAGCAATACCGATGTTATAAAGGTCGTAAGTCAGGAAACAAAATCTAGAGTCTTTGATTTTTGATTTAATTTAATAAAAAAAAAAATGTAAAGATGTCAAATAATTAAACTGTAAGCACTTTAGTGAAGCGAAGGTAGGGTGTGTGGGTGTATAATATAGTTCACATTAACTTGCCGGACAAGGAGTTACTCACATGCAGACTAACGGATAAAAAGAATGAGACGGACGAACAATATGAAAATTAACGGATACAAAAAAGAGAGCACCCTTGACATAAGTAATTTTTTTTGTTCTCGTATTTCTTTTTGCAATTTATCTTTTTTCTTGTACACGTAAGCCGGGGTAGCCAGGCGCAAATAAAGACAGCCCTAGCTCTACACGTTACACAATTATAAAATGCCCCGATGCTGCTCTGACACTAACAACAGCCTTAATATTAAGTAGTAGTGATTTCCAAAACTTTAAAAAAATAGCCCTGATGATCCTAAATATTTATAGTCTGGAAGAAATAAATTCACCGTCCGTCTGGGTCCGACGAGCCGAATTTTCCCAAAAAGATATTTTGGCCGTTACTTTCTTGAACAGTTACAGTCCACGCCTGTTAGTCATAAAAGTAAATATCACGCTAGAAAGCTGGTGTATTCGAAACATAAACGTATTTTTAATAGGTAAAGGAAAACTATGGCTAGAAAACAAGTAAAAGCATTATAGTCGTCCGCGGCTAATCATTAAATACGCAACAACAGTTTGCTTCACACAGTTATTCATAACGCCTCACATTTTCCGTATAACGACCTTTCAAAATAAGGTAGACAAACTTGGATCAATTCAGGAAGTCATTCTAAGTCGATCGAAGTTGTGGCAATCTCAAGTCCTCCTCGGCCTTATATACAACCCAACAAACTTAATATGCCCTGCACCATAAGTGGTGGTTGAAAAAATTGTTCACAAAACTGTTACTAGTTGTTCTCGTACAATGAACTCATTAAGTTCCCGATCAAAATGGATTGAATTGAACTAACAGTTCATCCACATGAGAAGCCGAGTAAGTAAGAATCGCGATTACCAAGTCAGTGTTGGCAGGTTCAAACCTCAGTGCGGTAGAGCTTATTTTGGTCGTAGCTTTAGTGAGTGTTTAGTTGGTAAACGCATAATACCTGACACGCACATCGAGTACTCTGCGGCCACCATCCTCACATATCTGCCTTCCATTCTCTTTGCCCACTGTTTTCCGGCCGTGACCCTGTTACGCGAATAGGTGACATCCCCTGAGTAAGTGGTAATATTACAACAAAAAAAAGAAGAAAAAACAAACTTGCTTCCAAACATTATACAAAATTACCGTATTTCTATATGGTAAACGCAAGGACATTTATTTAGAATTTCCAATCCTTAAGTACTTCAAAGTCAATGATTACATTATAATCCAGAAAATAGATTTGATATACACATATATATATACGATGATGAGCAGACAAGCCCGTCAAAGTCATCGTGCCTCACGTTTTATGACAGCAGATTTGTTCGAATTGCACACTCGATGAATAATAAATCTAGTCGGCCTAAGGCGTTTACAACCGATTTTTGTAACTCTTTTGATATGTTCACAATTGTACAAAATAAATGTAAGTGGAATAACATCTTTTGCTGAGCACTGAACACTCACCGTTATACTTAATACATAGACATGTAACTTTTTCGAAAAATCAAAGTAAAAAAGTTTGACGCCTAGTTTTTAGTTTAGTGCCGTAAAGTTTTTAAAATTCATGAGCTACCACAAAAGTAGAGTGAAGAGAAACGTAGCACGCGACGCGTATCAACACATTTGCGATATATAAAAAATTAAGAGATGTATTAGTTTATTCCAAATAAAAATATGAGTACGTGCATGTGCACTGCTTTACTTCTATAAAACGTAAAACTTTTTAAATTAAATTTTATCTAAATTTGATATTTCTGCGGGCCACTCTCCAAATCTGTGCTTCATATGTATGGGGATAGGAACGCTACATATTATAGCCTTTTCTTAAGAATGTAGACGCGTCAACGGTGTTTTCTGTACCTTACACCACTTGTGGTACAGGGTATATTAAGTTAATGCGGTCGCATGTAACACGCAGAAGGGCTTAAAGAAGGGCCACCTTTCATTGTACCGATCGATACAGAATCATAACCCCAATTGATCTAAGCCTGGCTGTCCTTCCATCCGTCTAATGTCTGTCTATGTAAATTTGTGTTTAAGCTGCAGATCGCCATTCTCCACACATTTTGATAAAATTACGCCCAATTCTGAAAAGTCCTGATATGGAGAAAAATTGTAATTTTGAAGATTTCTTCACAAAAATGTCTAAGTACTAGTATTTCGGTATTCCAAAGTGGTATGAAAACTTTGGACAGGTTGGGGCAATTTTTGAACTCCCTCTCATACAACGAAAACTTGATATAGTGAAAACTGAAGTTCATACGACATGTTGAAAATTACAACATAATAGTAATTTAACATAAGAAAATTAACATTACCAAATTTCGACCATCTCGGCCTATTTTTTCGATCCCATCCTAATAAGGATTTTCACGAATATTGCAAAGTAGAAAAGTCTCAGTTTTAATATGTGGTAATGGAAATCAATGGGATGATCAATAATATTATAGTAATTTCATGCCAAACTGAACTCTACAAAATTTGGACCATCTATTCTACAGATTGCGTTTTGGGCCCGTTTCCCCATAAATACGAATATGAAAAATATGCCTTTATATAGAAGCAAGATATAATTTTTGTGTTCTATAATAAAAATGAGAATTGTGCTAGACAATACGGTGTAGGGTATTTAATGGTCGGACTTGCCTAACTATAATGTTCTTCTTTTTTGTTTTTTTTTTGTTATGGTTTGTCTTTATAGCTCTTAAAAACATTTTCCTCATTCGACTAAAGTAGGTTTCACGCTTGACATTTGCATAATACTTTTACGACTATCAGCTTCAAATGTATTCAAAAAATGCATATAACGGGTGGTCATGAAGTATCTCATGTCTGGTTTTAAATGCAGCAGGCTGGGTAACGAAATCAGTATACGCGAAAATTGCCGCTCCTGTTGCGCTTCCTAAGTTAGAAACTTAAACCACAAAATTTCATTATTTTAAACTTTCGATTTCTATTGAATTAAACTGAACGAAAATTAAAAGCCGTGCTATGATATTTGAACTACGTTACTTGCGTTATCGTTGTTGTTTTCTTACATGATTGTTTTAAAATAAGTATTAGTCTTGTGATGATGTGGTTTTTACTAATGGCGTAGTCGTAGTATGATAAATTTTTGTCTTTCTGGGTTGCCCCAACGGATATTTCATAGAAAGTTATCACAAATTTATCTGTCAAGTTGTCAAACTGTTGTTGACTGTAGTGTGAGGAAGTTTTAATATAAAATATAATATAAAGGAGGAAGTTTAATATTAAATATATATATATATATATATATATAAAATATATAATATATATACATATAAAATAATATATATGATAGTAATGTGAGGACGTTAAAATATATATATAGTTATATTTATATATTTATGTAAAAACAAAATATATATATATAATATATATAATATAATATAAAAAATATATAAAATATATATAATAATATTTACCTCATTCGTTTAACCTCAGTTACAAGGGGATGTTAAGTTAGTGCGGATGTATGCGATGTCCAAAGGAGTTGAAAAATGCCCATATTTTACTATACCGACCGATTCAGAATCATTTCTCGCGTCGATCTTAATTTGTCGGTCCATCTGTCTCGTTTTCTTATATTCAACCTACAGTTATCAATTTTTTTTTTTTTTTTTTTTTTTTGATGAAATTTAATGAACTGACGCGTTTTGGCCTAAGGACCAACGCCATTAAAAATGGGTAGGATCGCATCGTTTTTTTGATCTCTATATATATAAAACCTTAGTTTGAAAAGCCTTTATATAAACTACTATATTACGCGAAGAAGTGTAGAGTACTTAATGGTGGGCCCTGTCCCGCTATAACAGTTTTATTTGTTAAATATAGTCTATTGTATCATAAAGAGTTGTGTGGTGTTTTTTTTTTTAAAGTAATTTCTGATTTCTTGTAAAATTTAATAAGTAAGAAAGCAAATTTATAAATAATAATCTTAGGGGAAAATTGTTACCTATCTTTAACTATTACATATAAAAGTCTTGTCGACTGTTTTTAGGCTAAAGATTTTTAAAGCAATGTCACTTTATAGTTAAGTCTTCAGGTTTTAAAGACTATAAATTCAATCTAAGTTCTTAAGAGGACGTAATCGTTATACGATGTAATGGGATATTACATTCGTACTCGTAGAGTTATGAAATTTCACCTTTCTCAGAGTACATTAAGAATTCAATAGGTTTAACCAATAACGACCTATCAGCTAATAATGATGACCTTTTTGACAGAGATCTTAAGAAATTATTGAATGATTAGATATTTTAACTTCGTTTTAACTTCGTTGAGGATACCATAGTGACACGCTTTCTTTTGCATTTTCTTAAGTACTTCGACCCGTCGAACATTCAGAAAAATTCATTAAATATATCTGCATTCTGATTTTGAAATATATTTCAATTAAAAATATATGGAATTTACGTGGCTGGAAAACAACGCGTTTTTTATAAAAAAAACCAAACAAATATTAAACGATTGAATTTTTAGTGTTGGTTCTTTTCATTTCGTTTAAGTGTGTGTGCTATCAAAATATAAAAATATATATATTCCGAAATGTAACTTACCGTTAACCACAGCGTTTTCACCGTTTCATATAGAAATGAGGTAAAATGAAAACAAGTGAAAACGTTGTAGTCAGGCTAGGCCGACTATTAAATACTCTACACCATATTGTCTGTCACAGTTCTTATTTTTGCTATAGAACACAAAAAATGATATCCTGTTTTTATAGGAACTTACTATTACGTGACTGTATATTAAAGATTAGGCCTCTTTGCAGATAAAGGCTTACTTTCCCTAATGGTTGTGCCCATGAGGTTCAAAATTCAGCATAGTTAATTTTTATATCAAACTGCTATTATTGATCAATTTTTATCATAACATATTAAAACTTGAACTTCTCTGCCCTAAAAGACAAAAATTTTCGTAAAAATCCTGATGATCCAAATATGATACAATGAATTTTTTTAACTTAAATTATTATTATAGGTTAAGTTTGATCATAACATATTAAAATTTAGACATTTCTGCCCTACAACTGATCAATTTTCGTTAAAGAGTAGGATACACAAATAAGGTTGAAATGGTTCAAATTTGGTACAATCCATTTTTTTATCTTAAATTGCTCTTATGATCTGGTCTTTGTCATGAAGCATTGAAAATTACACCTTTTTATCGTATAAACTCCAGGTTTCATTACATGAGAGAGTGTTCAAAAATCGGCCCAGCCGATCTAAAGTTTTCATCACAATTTAGAATGCCGAAATACTTAACCACTTTTGCTGAGAAATTTTGAAAATTAAAATTTTTTCGATATAACTTTGACTTTTTAAAATAGTGCGTTACATGTTGAGTGGTCGGAAAAGAAGACAAATTTGGATTATTTTCTATAGCTTTCGGCTTTGGGTCAAATTACGTCTGTGTATCGAATTGCATCAAAATATCTCAAAAATTGCGACAGATAAATTGAACACAAAAATACATGGGCAGACAAACAGACGGGCAGACAGGCTTTGATCAGATTAAAAAATGAGTCCGAATCAATCGGTATAATAAAAGGTGGGTCTATCTTAGGCGCTTCTGCGTGTTACATACGTCCGCACACACTTAATATACTGCGCACCATAAATGATAAACGGTATAAAAAAGGAACACGGGATAGTATGGTAGAGGAAAGACATTAATTCATTTCCTTAGCAATTCTCCTAAAAATAATTTTCTGCTAATAAATACTGTGAACTAGAGAGATCTTAATATTTGAAATTTTCGTATTTCTATGCGAGTTTCTGTTAACTCAGTCTTTTGCTTATGAAGAAAAAAAAATCTTGTAACACTTACCGCCTCTAACGTGGATTTCCCTACTAAGTACAGTTCCCACCAAATTACGCAGTTTGCATCTAAAAAGGAAAATGACGCAAAATTAATATTTTAGTAAACAGAGTACAGTAAATATGACTTAAGAAAATAATAGCTGCCTTACCTATAAACAGTGGCGTGAACTTCATGACGGTATTTCTCGGCTGAAAATGGGTAAAACATCAAACTGCCATTTGATAGGGTGAACACCATATCTTGTTGTGGTGGCACAGGTGTCCATTCGACCTAGAAGTGAAAGACAAAAAAGGAATATATTACAAAAATTATAATTAAAGTCCAATAAATTATTGCCAATATATATATACTCTTAAATCTTTTTTTACACGAAAGATATGTTCCCAAAAAGTTCGTGTAAAAAAAGACATTAGCTAAATGGAAAAGTAGTAGATTCGTTGCAGACCTAAAAAAATAACTGAAAAGTATAATGAACAAAATTAACAAGTAAAAAAATTTAATTCGGTGGGGACCGAATCTTTCATACCTATCATCGTTATTCAAAAAAAAAAAGAAGTAAAAGAACAAAAGTTCCGTGCTCTATAACATGGAGTAGTGAATGCAGTTGATTTTTTATATTTTAAAAATAAAAGTTTTTGTTGTAGAGGCATTGTAGGCGTGTCCTTTGAAAAGTTTAGGTCAATTCCAAATTGTTTTGCACATTTTTAGGCGATATCTTCATTTTCGCTAACGAGAGAATCTTTACCACAAATACTACATAGTTACGCAAACAGACAAATTGACAGATGAATAGGCGGACATGTTTATGTGTTGAATACAATTTGCAACTGGCCAAGAATTTATATGATTTATGAAGCTTTTGAAACTTCCCCAGTATCAGGGTGCTATAAAGGTATTGAAAAAAAATGTTTTTTTGATACACTATAATACTGGATAGGCGTGGTCAATTTTGCGTGGTCAAATGCCACGGTATCGCCCATAGAACATGCGACAACGAAGAAGGTTATAGTCCGGCATGGCCGACTACTACATACTCTACACTACTTCGCCTAGTACAGTTAATCGCCCGTTTCGATGATAATAATACACTAAAAAGTACGCATTGTTTTCACGCAAAGCCATAATTTTCATAAAAGCTTGCATATTGGAAGGTTAGACTATCTTTCCATATAAGAGTTTGCGTTTCATGATACCACCTATATATGTTTGGATGCAAAAACAATAGACCTACGTGATCCAAATTCCCTATCGTTAATTTTTTTTTACTGAAAAGCTACTATGAATTAATTTTCATGATAATATGAACAGTCGAACACCACATTATCTAACACAATTCTTATTTTTATTATAGGTCGGCCTTGCCCGACGATAATGTTCTTACTTGTTTTCGTATTGAAGTTTACAGTTATTCACAATCTAGCTTTCCGCACTTACCTCGGGTGGCGGGCTGCCATGACCTGAGCATTCTATAAGACCGCCAGAATTGTTAGAAAATTCCACACGATGCGGCGGTTCATGAAGAAATATCGGTCCTTGTAGATCCAAACCGTTAGCGATGTAATTGTGTTCAGCTAAATATGTCGCCGTCGTGTATGTTTATTAAAAGTGAGAAGAAAAGCAAAGTAATCTAAGTTAATCTAACTTTCATTGCAATTGCTTTACAAAAAAAGAATGAAAAAAAAAATGTTAAAATATCAAATTATTGAAATACGCAAAATACCTAAATAGCAACTAAGACGTTAAGGGTGTGTTAATGCGAATTTAATTAGGAAAGACATTTGGCCGGGCCGAAAGACTTTAACCGATCTCATAAACAGTCTAACAGAAGAAAGGGGGATTAGATTATAGTTGGATGTGCAGCTTTAGCCCGTCCCAATTATAAAACTTCAGATACTTCAGTAATTCTTACGTGAACGTTTATAAAAACACTAAAAAGTATTATTGCATCAGATGCCCTTATATGTGTTAAAATAGGCGACGTTCCCTAGTTTGAATGCGTTGGAGTCCAAAAAGTTTTACTTTAGCGGACAATATTAAATTTTTAAAAAATTTGTTAAAAATAAGTCCGGAAACAAGGATTTCAATTTTTGTTGTTGTTCATTTGAAAGTTAGTTCTCGTGTAGATTGCCATTTCACGATCTGGTCGCGACGAGATTATAAAATTTTTGCTATTTTCGACTGCCGTCATCGTACCGAGTGTTGTGACATTAGTGAGAGAGCTCTCCGAAAGAAACATTCTAAGTTTTCCACATTTTCTAACCTCGATGAACTAGACTTCCAAGCCAAACCATAACGCGACGCTCCTGTATACATGGAACTCCTAGAGAGATGTAACAAAGAGCGAGGCCTGCACACAGCTCGTTAGTTGATAAATGTCGTTGCTAGTTAAATTCGAATTTATTTATGAATCAGTTACGATTGAAAATTGTGTATAACAATCAACGAAACTTTTCGGGTATGATTTGTACATCGAAAAATGAATGGTTTTCGTAGACATTTTTTACAAAATCAAAAAAAGAAAAAAAAACATGGAATTGCGATCCTTTAGGTTTCTAGATATATTAGAAGAAAACTTAATCAGCTAAATAATAGACAGTCTGCTATATCTATAAGCCCTTATCGCACTAGAGGCATAAGCAACTTTCATAAGGGCGCTCCATTTTTGGTCACTTCTGTGAAGATTAGTTTGTCGTATTTTATTTCAATTTATTTAAACCTTAGCCGTTCAAATTTACCGCTTAACGCTTGAAGCATTACACTTTTTAAAAATTCTCGCAAAGTGTCCAAACTACTTGTCGAAATTTCCATTCGGTCGCGGTATTGCTAATTTATGGGTGTCATGCTCATTCTGATAAATGATCAATTGCAGGTTTTGCAAAACTTTTCAAATAATTTCTTACAGACTTTATGGTATATTATTTACTTGCGTCTAAGCGGGTCACAGTATAAGGGACAAGAGGATTGATAGTAATTCAAACTTAGTAATTCCTTGCTGCCGTCTTGGCAACAACACGTTTCCATTTATGGTGTAAAAACTGTAATTTCAACAAAATGACAAACAAGAATCAAAATTGGTAAAAGAGTCGGGTCCTTAATCAAGCAATCATACTGTATTTCTACATCTTTATGGAAATATGAGCATTCGCGGGGTCATATAAGAGGTCATATTGAAAAGTTTCCGCGGTTTAGAGCTTTTTTTTTGTAGTTTGCTCTTTTCAAATGATTCCAAACTGCCATGGGGTTGACGTTTAGCGCCTCCGTTATTTCCTGACAGCTTGCGTGCCGGTCTTCAGATATTTTACTCATTTTCAAATCATTACAACTTTTTACATGTGCAAAGACTTGGAAATTTGTCTTCACAATAAATGTAAGCTGAAATGTCACCGTTTAACCACAAGTTCGTTTGTGAGGGGTCTCGTAGTATATACAGGCATCAACACTAGTACTCGAAAAAAGCGCAGAGAATTTCCAGTATGACCTAATAATTTGTTTGCCTATTTTGGAAAAAGTTTTACAATTTTTTATTATTATCGGCCTTTGGAATTCATTTTCTCATTTAATCTTTAGAATTTAGTTACAAATATATTTATCATAAGTTAGCGATGTATTCTACGCTCTGAGGAACGCTAACAACTGCTGCATGTTGTATATATCAGTGAACGAACAAAATATTTCATACGTTAGGTTAGATTTGTAAGGTCTCTTAGGTGTGTGCATATCTTTAATTGTTCCAAACGAATCAACAAAAGAATTAGGAATATTATAATCGGGCAAGGTCCACTATTAGATATCCTACATTACTTCGTATAGTGAAATTATGCAGTCGTTTTGGTACACCAAAGACTACACATTATTTTCATGCAAGGGCATTCTGGAGGATGGCGTGATTCAATTTAAGCAAACTTAATTTACTTTCTAAATATTTTATTACATTTCACTTTCAGTCATAAAAAACTAGATATTTGACTTTCTTTCCATATAAAGGCTTGTTTTTCATGATCACCGTTATATATGTTGGGCTCTAAAAATAGATCTTTGATTCAAATTCCCCGCCGTTAACTTTTCTTCTAGCCTGCTATTATGGATCAGTTTTCAACACAAAATAATACAAATCATATCTCTTTCTGAAGCGGTTATTATTCAGGACAAATCTCACATGGGGTGAGGTCCAAATTTGGTCCACTCAATGTTTACGTCAAATTATTATCACCAAAAAATGTTCACTACAAAATATTAACCATTAGGTCTTTTTGGTGTATGGTGGTATCTACAAAATAGACCTATTCCAAATTCGCTAAGATTGATTTCTTTGTCAATTTATTATTAAGGCGCAAATTTTCATCACGAAATATTGAAATTTAGACTTATTTACTATAGAAAACCGACTTTTTAAAGTAAGTGGGTAGTGGTCGAAAAGGTAGTCCGATCCTTACCATTTCCAATAGCGTTCGTCCTTGCGTCAAATAACGTCAACGTACCAAGTTTCATCAAAATGTTTTAAAAATTTGTGAGCTATAAATTGAACACAAATATACATGAACAGACATCAGACGGACAGGCGGACAGACACCTTTTGAAAGATTCTGAGTCGATTGACGTAATAAAAGATGAATGTATCTTAAACCCTTCTGGGTGTTACATACGTCCGCACAAACCTAACATACTCCACACCATATGCGGGTATAAATACTGTACTGTACTTTGATTTTCCGATGGTGTTATGAAAGTTAAGATCTTTGATGGGTGAATTTGTTAGTTCATGGTTAACACTGCCATGGATATATGCACAGAGCGAATACACAAATGTACTTAGATATATATGTCTGCTTTTAAGTGCCTGGCATACATATAATGCTTACGCATACGTCAGCCGCGAGGGTCATATTTACTCAAGAATGCGTGTGTTTGACGGCTTTTCAAATAGCATTTAAAATTACGTTTCGTTGTTCAGCTGCCACTGCTATATTCGCATTTTTTGCCTTCTCTTTTGCAAATGTGCGTTCAGAGTTAAGCTTCCTGTATTATGGGCATATGTCAAGTTTTTGTGCTCTCTTTTTGGCGTTCCAGTTTTTAGAAAATTATTAAAATTTATATGCATTTTATGGAAGTTTTGCTATTCACTTGCTTCCCTAAATGATTTTCTTCATCTTCGTTGCTTGCTCAATAACCGAGCATGCACTGATGCATTCATACACTAGCACAGCAATTAAGTCTTCTATTTTATAACATCAATTATAAATATTGAAAACATTTTATTGTCTGCTTTTAAGTGTTTGCTAATTACTTTGAAAAAATAATAACCGAAGACCCCATCATAAAGCAGCCACTTGGCAAATGAATGTGAAAACGTGAATCGATTGGCCATGTGAATGTAAATTTTTTTAACTCACAAAGTCACAGAAAATGAAATAAAAGTTTGAAAATTTTCATACACATGCTTAGTGAACGCTTTATTAACCTGCTTGCTGAGTCGACCTAACTTGCAAATGCACCTAACAAATGTGAGAAACGCTTATGAGAGATGAGTAAAATACCTTAAATCCTATTTTCATAAAACTTAGTTGAAACGCAAACTCAGAGGCGATTCGACAAGAACAACATATTCTCGAATAATTTTTTCGCTATTCTCAGCCCATAACTGCGTCTATTGACGACTTCATCTTGCGAATTAAAACATATTCTTATTGGCAAGGTAACGAAACGTAAGCATTTTTTTATACCAATTTTAGTTATGGAAATTGAAGAAATTGAAGAAGTAAGAAAGGGCTCGAAAAAATTAAATGCGAATGTAAAAAAATAGTATCAGTTGTTTTTACTAAAAATAATTTCCAAAGTGTGTGTCTAAAAAGCAATCCTATTACAATCAGTGTCACTATATTGCAAAACGGTCTACGTTCTACTCTGTACCAATCATTCACAATTTTAGGTAACTTTTCGCTTCACAACTCAACGAGGAACATACTTAACGTGGTTAACATTTTTCCGACGACCTGCCGCCTTTCGCATATAGGATCCATATGAAATAGAAAAGTTAATGTACTTGAAGCCAAACGTTTTGATGCATCAACACTTCTTCAAAATGTTTCAAAATCGTTCTTTATTAAAGGGACGATAGAAATGTTTCCTGCTTTCGCACCCAATTGCTGCTTGACACAGATCAACATTTTGACTAACACGAGCTAAACAGCGTGAACAGACCAAAGAAAACGTGTTTTTCAAAATTTTTTGGATTGGAAGGAATGCTAATAGATTATTAGGAAGGAAAGGTAATAGAAAAGGTTATTAATAATTTTATTATTAAAGACATGTCTTTTTTTCAAAAATCCTAAAAAATGGCAACACTGGAACCATTCTCGTACAATATCTTTCATCTAAAGGATTCTACGATAAGCAGTGTAAGTGGGTGCGAGTTTCAATCTAAAAAAAAATATTTTAAAAAAATGCATAACCGTACGGCAACATAAGTACGTAACGGATGCTAAAGATACTGATTTTTGTACGATTTGCCTCTGTTTGAATGAGAAAAATGAATTTTTACCAAAGTAAGGCAACATTTGTTTAATAAACAAATTTGTTTAAATGAACACATGGAAAATTCCTTATGCACGTCTCCTCAGAATGTTATTTTAAGGATTTTGCGAAACAATCGAATGAAAGGAATGAAAACTGGTGGAGTTGCGCTGGTTGCTGATTACTTGAGAAAAATGTGCTTAAAATGTGTTATAGAGACGTACTTTGCCCTTCCATGTTGAAATATTCGCCCAACATTCGGCATGCCCGAATGCCTTGCTTTACTTGAAGCAAAATGAATGAGAAAATGGTGACAAAATTTATAATTTTGTAGTCAAATTCTTAATTAGCATCGGAAATCTCACTCCAAATTTTTAATTTCTCAGCAAAAGCAAATCCCTCTCAGCCGAGTATTCGTTCAACGATCGTATCAATGAAGTTGCAGTAATGTGTTTCGAAATGTTGAAAGCGTCTGTTAGTGCATTAGAAGAACTAGAAATCAGCCATTAGACAGCCATTAGTTTGCAAACTAATCAGCGGGTATTAATTTGACGCAAACAGTCTTCTCGGAATGTTTTTGAACCAGTCCGAAATATATTCAAAGTAATATAAAAAAGTTCGTTCAAGAAATGAATTTATTCCACACGCTCCAGAGTGTTGAAGACATATATTAAGCCAATAATAAAAAACCTTTTTTCTAAAAGATTGGTGTTAGACTTTAAAGTGAGATTAGCGATCTTAAAATAAACGAATTATTAAGCAATAAAAGGCTCTCATTGTTATGACATTCTGCCTGAAACTACTGCAGGCTACTCGGCGCTTATGTTAAAAGCAAACATTACACGTAAAATATTACGCGAACAATATGCCGGTAAATCGGTCATTCAATTTTCAGGATAATTAATCCGCACAATAAAGCACAATAAATAAAATACCCGCCCAAAAACTTTAACACGTGGTAAAAAGCCACCAATTAAATGATAAAAACAAAGCTTTAGTGTTTTGCAAGATTTCCAATTTTGTTCGAAGAATTGTTATGAGTATTGAGGGTATTGCTCAAGACAATATTTATTGCTTGAGTATTGGTGGTAGTTAAGTCTCTACCGATGTGGCTGCGTCGTAAAATGTTCAACGGCTTCAACAATGACTACTCCGCAATGGCATTGGTGTCCTCAATTACGAACTTTCTATACTGTACTTGCATATTATTAGGCATTTGTCTTCCCCAGCTTTCTTGATTAGATTCAACGCAATAATATCAGACAGTAAGCCAAACAAGCTGTAAGGGTTTTGTTTAATTTAATTTCCCTATTTATGTTTCGAAATTCTTTATCATTTATTTGGTAAATAGACGGAATTATTTTTCTTGTTTTCCACCACCGAAAGACGGAGGTATAAATTTAGCTGTCAAAACGTTTTCAGCATCCAGAAGGAAGCTCCAGAGATCCTAAAACGTAGTCTTGAACAATCTCAAAGTCTAGGCATGTGATAAACATTCGCCTGATAGCCAAAACGAACATATCGGCTTCAAATTTGACAAAAAACAGTGAAAACTTGTGCACACCGATCGCTATTCGAAAATGGCCGGAACCGGTCAACCGACACGCATGTACTATAATAAAAAAGAACGGGAACGCCTTCATTTTCTGAATGTTTTGCTTATCACCCATGAACTGCAACAGATATAACCATAAAACTTTTCACGTTCCACAGTGTGCTTAGAGTTTCTATACAATGCTTGTACGGACACAGAAAATCCATGGTCATTGCTACTTTAGTATTTATTATAAGGTATTTTCGTTTTATTTTTGAGACCTTTTTGAAATGAACGCAATGTGTATAAAAGAGTCGATCAAAATTGAATATAACTTTCTTATTTTACTTGCTTTCTTTCCCAGTGTGCCTCCTCGTTTATTGCTCTCAGTCTTTCTTATTATTTCATACATCATCACGTAGTATTTACTTTTATTGTTTTTGTGCTAGCTGCGTTTTCTTCAAACTGAGCGAGCGCGTTACTTTCTCATCAAACTGCCATTACTTATGTTTTATAACAAAGGTAATCCTTTGCACCTAATCTCGCAAAAATTTTACCAATCAAGTGCGGGCATAAAATGATGTTTGTTTTTCACGACTTCAAGCGGATTCTCAAGTTCATATGATTTTTCACTTAATATTATGTGCAACAACGAGTGTCCGAAGTACTTTTTGGTAGCAACTCATGTTTTTCGGGCCTTAAGATGGCCCGGGCCTTACTTTTTATATAACATAAGATGTCTGTCTATCTTGTCCGCAATATCGGTTCAAAAATGAAGCTACAAACGGCACTAATTTGAGGACTATTTTATAATATCACTTTGCCACACAATGAAATGTTTTACTGGAATTCTTTATATAAAATAACTTACAATATCTTAGAATTTCTCGGAGTTACTTAATCTCGTTTTATTCCTTTTTAAAGAAAATCATTCTCCTCTTTCATTAAATTACAATTGACATTACTTGTGTTTTATTAAACTCTTTGCTTAATGCACCAAAAATACTCTGACGAAATTGGGTTATATATCATTATTGTCTATCATTAAATACTCATATGAGCATTTTGCATTAGCATAAAGGTAGTAAGTATTTAAAGTACGATGATTTTCGAAGTCCCCTAAAAAATTCAAATTTCATTTTTTCACAGGGCATGGTTCGCCCACAGTGACCTTTCAAAGTTTGCTTACACATTAGCCTACATCGAGACCGGCAGTTTACAAAGTTTCATAAAAAAATTTCCGAGCGAAACTTATATATAACCTGCACATTGCTGGCAAGGCTATTAATAGAGGATTCACGCTGTGCCAATTTCATTTTTTCACAAGACAACGTTTGCCCACAGTAGTTAGGCACACGTTCGCTTTATAAACCTCATTTATGACATAATGTACAAATTTTTTACACTATATTTTATTTATATTATCTTTTGTTTAAAAATTCTCGAAAAGTTCTATTTTAACTGTACTTTGACTTAAATGTACGCTATTTGATGCTTTTGACCTTTCTGTACATAAAATATGGTAAAAACAGCATTCCATTTAGTATTGCTGAGTAATTCAGACGCCAATCATGGAATGCTCAAAATTGCATTTTCGACACTCATTACTTTTGTTCTTTGGCATGAAGAAGTTTCCTGCTGAAGCCAATCAAACGCTTTTAGAAGCTTATTTTGATGTTACTTCATTATATCCCAATTGTCGGTTTTGGTTTCAACGGCTTAAAAGTGGTGATTTCTGATGTCGATGGCAAAGAGCGGCCTGGAGAACTAAAAAAGTTCGAAGACAATGAATGGCAAGACTTATTGGACGAAGACCCGGCTTAAACTCTTAAAAAACTTTCGAACAGCTTACCAATTGACGAATAAACAAAACCAAAAGAAAGGCAAAAAGTTACGATACGAATTGACCCAAAATGCCTTTTCGAACCCTTTCAACATTACGATTTCATTGCTTGCCAGGCAAGAAAAGAATAGTTTTCTATGGCGTATTGTGACTGGCGATGAAAAGTGGGATTACTGCGACAATTGCAAGCGCAGAAAGTCATGAGTTAATCCAGGAGAGCCATCTACATCGACACCGAAGCGGAATATTCATGAGCATAAAATTTGACTGTATATAGGGTTGTGGAGGCATCAGCAAGCAGTAGCGTCAATTGACCAAATTGAACGACGTATTGTTGCAAAAAAGACTAATAATAGCGATTAACAGACGGAAAGCCATGCTTTTGTCAAGGATACACTGTTGCAATTGGAATGAGAATTTCTGCAGCACCCAGCGTACTCACCGGATATAGCGCTTTTTAATTAGCACTTATTCAGATCAATCAATGCAGCATGGCTTGATTGGTATGCGGCTTCGAAATGTTGAATGAATACGAAAATTGATCGATGATTGGATCGCTGCCAAACCAACATTGTGCTTCCGATTCCGATTAATATATATTGTGACAATATTTTTCAATAAATGCTTTTTTAAAGTGAAAAAATTTTCAAAATACATGCACGCACCTATATATTCAATAAAATATACATTTAATTATCTTCCTAACTTTCCATCGAAAACGTAATTTTTTTCTTTCCCTTCATTCTCCAAAGAAGACGTCCAGAATTGAAAAGTTTAGGACGGTTGCATTTGCATAAGGTATAAAGACGAAAGTAAATATTGATTTGGATCCTTACGTTTTTTGGGAAAACATATTTCGCAAATTCTTAACCTTAATGAAGAGCATTAACTAAATTAATTCAAAAGCAAAAATATAAAAAAAAAAAAACATTGTCTGTCAAAACCTGTTACGTGACAAAAGATGTGATTTAAAATTTGTTCACGAACGTTTTCCACTTTTCTATAAGTTTCAACTGTGGGTTTCTTAACTTGCAAGGACATTGAGAACAAAATTTAGTGGTAAAAGTAACTGGCTTCCGAAAAACTGTAGCTACAGTTCGTCTTTCTTGAATGCAAATAAAAATTATACGACCTTGCAACGACCTCACTGCTACAGAATTTGTTACGCTCCATTTACTATAAAATTCTCGTTCTTCTTTTAATGAAGAAAAATTTGTGACAAAGTTTTTCTCATTTAGTTAAGTTTATGTTTGTCAAGAACTTAAATAGAAAAGGAAATGAGGAAGACATAACATGGAAATCGTTGGTGAAAATAATTAAATAGAAACTTTTTAAATACAAATTAAAATTCGTTATAGACAAATAAACAAGAAAATCAAATTCAATTTCTTTATTCAAGTTCTGCACGGAGAGTTCTATCTACATTTTACTTCCTTCGAATAGTATAAGCGATAAGCTAACTAAAGCTAAAAAAAGTTGCACTAAATTAACGATAGAAAAAAAAAGTAAATAAATACAAAAAATAAATATGAATTTATTCAAATTGAGTATTGCGTATTATTGAGAGATGGATGTATGGAGAATTCAAATTTGTTGTCTTATTCTTAATATAAAGAAAGCCGACACAAGCAATTACACAAAATAAATGAAACTTGAATTCGTGATACGCAAATACGATTGCACTAACTGCGCGTTTGTTATTGGAACTGTCAGCATTGTAAAGTTAGGGTGAAATGCTGATATTTGAAACAAATCAATCGATACAAGGCCCGAAAATCGAAAAAAAACTTTAAAAAGTTTCAAACTACGGATGCCAGTTACTTAGAATTTGCAGAAAATTCGTTTACCAATTCGTTATTGAAATCGTTTTAAAATTGAACGAAAAAGTAAAAACCTATGAGAACTTGTGTTAGTAGTAGTGAAACGGTAGGCGTTGCCAACCCCTGTATTGTAGTGTATTCACAGATATCGCGTTACTTACAAAAAGGTGATTAGACTCAAAAGGCCAAATGGCCCTTCGGCACGAAATTTATATTTTGTCGCCAAATGTGAGAAAACGCAAAGACATAGGGAATATTTTAACTCATCAAGTTGTTATCATTTATCATCATTCGATTCCGCAATTCCAAAGTTTCACAAAGGATTCTTTAAAGCTTATATGTGTCTTTCCTAATAATTTTAACTTATGTAGATCACCACACACACACACACACCCAAACACGCATCAAACATCTCTTTATCATTAAGGTCACAATCGTTTCTTCAATTTTTCCAATTTGCTTCAAAAATAGTGATATCGGGGCCACGGCCTGGTACGAGTCTCAAAGCGAGTATAACTCTCTCTATGCAAGGGTTGCAAAACTGGGGTCATTTCGGCTATAAAGGCTGTTATCTAGACAGAAAGTCATCCATTTCAATATACTTTAGTGATCTACGGCTTGAAGGTATATTCCGACTAATCGCCCTTTGTCTTCAATTTTCAAGTCAACAAGATCTTATAGGCTCGCATTACAGAAAAAAAAATTAAAACAAAAAATCTCAAAGCATCCAGCCATCCATCTGTCGTCTGTTGTTAAGATCTGAAGGAGCAAAAGCTAATTGAAAAATCTGACACTTATAATATTCTAACCTTATTTTCTTTGATGCGGCGAACGAGACGAACGAGACATATTTTCTTTCAATTTCTTCAACTACGACTGCATCTTTGCATGACTTTACGCTATAATGCGGAAAAATAGTGATGAATAATGATTGATAGACGAAACAGTTATTGTTCCGTAGTATATAATGGATTGCCGAGAGCAAAAATTCTTCGCGTAATACAGAGTAAATGAAACTTCAGTGTTGCATACGACATTAAGTGTTTCATTGCTTTTTTCCTAGCAAAAGCGAAAGCTTCGCTATAAGTTATGTGATGCATGACTTATAACTCGTCACACCATTACTCAATTAACGCAGTTAAAAAGAAAGCATCTATATTTACTTTGAAACGTCCATCATTTGCACATTAAGCGAGCAATTTCAATTTCAATTAATACATAGAAATGATGCTTGCTGGGTGTGACATTATTCTACGTTCAGATACAAGTGATACAAATCGCATCCGTTAGGCCGGCAGAACAAGTAAAAAAATGTTCAACCATTAACGTTGCAGATTTTGCGAACTCTATCTTCTACTACTATACATATTTATTAAATTTTTTTTATACATTTTTTTCTTTCTCTGGTAAAGAGGAAATTTTTAATGATCCGTAATAATAATGACTGCAGTCTTTGCATACATAAAAAAAGAGAAAAAAGGAAGTTTGCGCTTATGCTTTTTTATACCAGGAAGATGAATATATATACATATAAAAGACGAAAAAAAAAAACAAGCAGCAAAAAGGGAATATGAAAAAATAGCGATAGAGAAAAAGAGACGGAAGGAGAACTCCTCTATTGGTTGCACAGATGCAATTGCAAAGCATATCATCATGCGTCAGCACATACAAAAAAGAAACGGAAATGTGCACCTTATACTCTCCAAGATTTGTTTTGTATTCGAACAATGATTTAATAGCTGCATGAGTTTTAAAGTGTGGATGTATGTGCGCCTGTATGGGTGAATAAGTAAAGTAAGTTGTGCATTAGAACTTGATGACGTTTCCGCTTCATTTATAGTATTTTACTGTCAGCACAAATGAGCACTAGTTTAGCAGTTTATTTGTTTTTTGGAAACTTGTAGATCTTTTCCTTTTTTGTCTTTACTTTTATTGTGTAAAAAATTGTTTATTACATGAAAGCAAATACACCTACCTGTACGTAACAATAAATGTTCTCCTTTTTTCATTTTACAATTTGAAAGTAGTTTTTGCAAACTGTTTGGTTCGTCCGCCACTGAAAGTCGCAATGTTACTAATTTTATGATTATGTCTGTCACACGTAGCAAGTAGTAAGCATTCTTGACTAATGTAAGGCTCCTAATCAATTTACGTACGTTGGCCCATTTCTCCGTTCGACTGTTTGTCCGTTCGTCATTACAACTATTAAGTTAGTCGAATTCGAGAAGTTGATATAGATTGAGATTAAGAGTAAGCGTCTGGCTGATAACAAATGAAATGGAAAGACAATAACTAAGCAAATGTTATTCAAAAAAATACTGCGATCAATAATTCGCAAACTACAGAAGATATCTACTAAAGATTAGAATCAATCAAAAATGGGATGCGAAAATGATCTCAATCACCCAACTAGATTAACGAACGATTAATTAACGAAGCAATAATTTAACAGCTTCGCAGCTGTTGTTTGCTCATAGAGTGAAGTTTGTTTCTGAAAAGGCGTGAACGATATGTAATCTGTATGACGGTTCTGCTCTTCTAACTTGTCCTCACATCTGCTTGATGTTACAAGACTTGCTTTCCAATAGCACTTGATTGAAATCTTAAGATATTCATAAAACGGTATTTTTGCGGTATCAGTCGTAATCGTCTTTTTATCCACTGCCAGTTAAATAATCCGTCTAAGAAACTAACAGATACTCTTATATGTTTGGCTGATTTGAGGTCTTTCACTTACTTATCACACATTTCCGCGAAGCTGTTTGCAGATCCTATTCTTTTCAAAGTTTTTCGAAACTTTTTACAAAACAAACATTATAACGGATTTACTAGGTGTTTTCGGAGTACAGTTTTAGTATTTACCTGGTTTTCGAGTCGTAAGTAAATTGTCCAGAAAAAATATTTCTTTTATGACCATAGATGCACTGAGAGTTCTTACATAAATGGAAAAAAATTCATTATCTGAAGTAAATTTTTATTTGTTTAATATATTTCGGACTTTTTCCCCAACGCTCCGTAAAGACAGTCGATATCAAATGAATACTTGCTGAGAAGCTTGCAAACTAATGACTGTCTAATGCTAATTTCTAGTTCTTCTAATACACTACGAACACATTTACGTTCATTTGCGGGAGCATCTCCAAACATTCCAAAATACATGACTGTAACTTCATTAAGACGTCGTTGAAGAGATATTAAGCTGCGATGGACTTGAAAGCTTTCAACGCTTCTGCGGAGAAATTGAAGGTTTGGAATAAGGTTTTCGATGCTTATTATCAATTAGGCTATAAAATTGTAACTTGTGTCGCCATTTAGTCAGTCAGTTTCCAACATTTAAAGCATGAAATGGGCGTGTCTCCCTTTGACAAATGCGGCAATTTCTAGCCAAACAAATACGGGCGAATCGTTCAAAAATCAAAATCCCTTACGTTCTTCTCTAACCATAGACCTGCGGATTATACTTTTCTTTTTTTTTAGTATCACTTTTGTATTACTTATACTAGTTAGTGCAGAGCTTTTTGAATTAAAGATACTGCACGAGAATGGTTAAAATGGTACCATTTCTTTATATTTTTCAAAAAAAATGTATTTTTCCTAATATTCGTAATAATTTTTTAAATATATTTATATTGTTTTCCACTAGATTTTTCCGCAGTAAACTTAATAAACAGCGAAAGAGTAATAATGAATTTCGAACGTGACTAGAAACTTGTTGTGTAGGATAAGTTTCAGCCTGATTAACGATCGTTATAATACACTTTCTCTATATATTAAAACTGAATGAATAGACTTTCTTCTACTTTACTTTCCAAAAGATTAGAAATCTCCAAGAAAGCTGCTATTTTTAACTTTACAAAACTTACAGATTTGGGAAGAATGAAACGGATATGGGCGAAGATTCATTTGCTTTTTAGTAGGCACATACACTATAAGTTGAAAGTATCACATATAACATGTGTACTCCTGTCACATTAAGGTTACGTGAGACGCGCTACGATGTTAACATTAAATATATTCAATATTTCAGCAAGATATATATTACAAAACTAAGTAGTTGATCAAGGAAACTCTCCACGATACGACTTTTTACTCATTTTTTTCATAAAATTGAAAAAGTTAAACATTTTTGCCATATAAAAGTTTACACTTTTTGATAGCCTTTGCCATGGGCAAGGTTCGAAAGGCGTATCGATCTTATTTTAAAATTACAACAATAAATTTATACGTTCAAGCATTGTCTTGAGTCAACTTTCATCATCGACTTACTAAAAGTTAGACATTACTGTCGTCTAAAATCGTCGTCATTATTTTGCACAGGAATCCAAACTTATCCACACTTTCAAAATCCATTCATTATGCCAGCACAATACTTCTTACTGATTTTTATTGAGAAATAGTCAAAATGAAAAATTTGTTGCAAATTTTTGAAAATTAGTCGTAATTGAAACACAAAAATGCGTGGGCAAATGTTGAAATGAAAATGGTTCTGAATCGATTGGTACAATAAAAGGCTCGTTTATTTCAAGTTCTTCTGGTTGTCGATAGAGAGTATTGAATGGCCGTCCAAAATGTTCTGTAACTGCGGTGAATGTCGATGTCAAAGGCGAGCTATTAAAATAAGATGATTAGGACTGATATTATAAGGGCTTTTGATTTTTCCCATTTTTACATAATCCTCATACGGAATAGACAATATATCATCTTATAAGTCCCGGAACTAAGCACAAAAAAAATGCTAAGTTAACGGTTTAAAAAGCGCGGTTCGGCGATTATTTTTGAAACATATACGCTGGACTACGTTCCGGTGAGGTTAAAAATATTGAATATTCATAAAATTCGACGCCATTATGCCTAATTATATGCTTATCACCAAAGAAATGGGGATGAACGCGATAAGTTTCTTATCCTATTCAGAGGTTGCTTGTTGTTGCTATGTTTTCGCTTTTGCTAACGTAGATGTTCTTCATAAATATAAGATGGATTCTCCGATAGCCATTTTTTATTATTATTATCAAATGACAAATTACCCTCGCATAGCAGTTGTTAAAATTTTTTTTTTTTTATAAGTTCCCAAAACTGTATACAGGAAACAGACAACTGTTTACGTAGTTAGCCTGAAACAATTGCAAAATTTTTCAGAGTTTGTTCGTAATGTTTAGTAACGTAAAACACGAACTGGCGGTGGCGACATCATTACATGTCTATTATGCTTTATAATGTTTTGAAACAATTTGTTTGGCTGAATATCCTTAAAATAGCACAACAACTGTATCAGTAGAAACGATCAGCAACAGTAATTATTTTGGTCTTCCTGTTGATTAAGGCGCTTTTACACACATATTTCCTTCCTGTTTTATCCATCAGATATTTTTTTATTATCCAGGATGCAGACAACGATGATAACTATAGAACTGATTGTACATATTGTTTCTTTAGTTGCTGGTATTGTGGAAAAATGCCGTGAAATGCATAACAAAAGCACATTATTGGTGAAAGAAATGCTTTTTTCTCTTTCCTTATGGTTTTTTCAATATGAAGCCTTTTCCACAGCCAAAGATAAATCAGAAAATTATATTCGCCTTCGGTCGAATGTTGTGTGCATCACAACTGAATATATAGAAATCGATTGGATTTTTATTATTTTACTATTATGTCGATCAGTGAAATTAATCTTGAGATGTGGAAATCACCAAAAAATACATAGGTAAAAAGTTTCGTTGGCGCGTATCGACAACAAACTCAGAATAAAAAAAAAGGAGTGGCAATCAAAAACAAAACCTCGTAGTTAGTGCCTAAACTTGCGAGCATTTCGTAAAAAAGTTCAACTCTTGATAGATAAATTTTGTATAAAGAATTTTACGCATGTGGTATAGATTACGACAAAGTTCCGTCTGTTCCTTGCATTTTTACGACAATTAGATTGCCTAAGATAGCACCATATCGATTCAAAAACTTGACAAAAGCCGGAATATATCATATATACTCGCCGACCAGTGCAAGTGTTATAGTAGAGACGTTCCTAAAATTGAATTGGATGCCTATGTTTACATACGATTTAATTCCATCTTATGCGATGGCAAACGGCGTAATATAAGGCGCCACCCATTCTCGCCCGAACCTCGCTGCGTCATTGCGGCGTAGAATGCCGCAATCAATCATCATCTCAAATTTTATCATCAAAGCGCGTCCTGATTAAAACCTCAGCCATACTCCGAACTAACCTGCTGTTATAGTGCAATTGCACACTCAAATAGTTTCCTCTTCTTAATGCGGTTCTGGATAAAATCGCGGACTAGAATGCAATGTCGGGCCAGTGGATAACGCAGCTATTACATATAACAATTTATACATTCTTTCTTTAGCAAATATTCGAACCACGTCCAAAATCGAAAAGAAAAGCAAAAGAAAATGAAGAAAAATTTATGGCGACCTCAGTGAGTATTTGGAATTCCGTCGATCAATTTTTACATTATTTAAGTGTAAGATGAATGCCTAGGATCACTTTTATAAGTAATTCAAGACCCGTGTTTGTTTTCACGTTACTAAATCTTTACTTTATTTAGGATAGTCTTAATTGCAATATTGAGCATGTTTTGTGTATGCTTTCAATTAAGGTCTGTAGAAGTAATAACACTCACCTAAACATTAAGTTAGGTTTTTGATTTTAGTTTAGATTTTAGATTGTTTAGATTTGAAGATTTCCAGACAGCAGGAAATTCCTGCTTCCTTCCTACAGGTCTGTGTCTGTTACATGCGTTTATTTGTTACAGACGAAATGAAAAATTGAGCATAACTTTGTGCTTTGAGAGCACAAAGGTAAGAAAAAAAATAAATAAATAAATAAAAAGAGATGAAGTTCGTGTGTAGTTCTATACACATTATTGTCGCGAAGTTTTGCACATTCACGTTCATCTATGCAAACATGTATAGGTAGATACCTCAACAGCCAGTCACTCATCTATTCATTCATTTTTGCGTTTACTTGTGCAGAACAGCAACGCGCTAGTTTTGTTTTTACGTTTGTGACACTTTTTCCTGGGATCCTATGAAACATTTGTGTCATTGATCAGAGATTTCACTGTTCATTTGCCATCTGTTTTTGAAAATGAAACTTAAAATGTAGTAAATGCGACAATCATGCGTCACGCATGAAAAAAAAACCGAATTTTCAACAACTACTTAAGAATCGTAACAGTTGTGTTGTAAAGCTTAAAGTTAATTCGCTGGCACAACTTGATCTGATAGGCGCTCAAAATTCGTCTCAAGCCAAATGCAGCGCTCTTCTTTGCCTTATGTGTCTTCAATACTTCTATAGCTCAGCTTAGAAGAGTTCGCTTTATCATTTTAAAGTATTTTACTGTCGTATTGTCAGTGTATGATATAGTGTACGAGAAATTTTTACATATCCATATACATATACATATATATATATATATATACATTTTTTTATTTTTTATTTGCTTTGTAAACAGCAGCAGTAACAACGTCAGCAATGACAGTAGCAGCATTTTCAGCCATCATAAGTACAAGTGACTTAGTTTGAATGTGTGTGTATGGTGATTGTGATAATTCTACAGTTTTCACAGTTTTTTCTATTTTTACTCTTTTTAATGCAGGTTCCTTATGTTCTCTCTAAACAATAAAATGACGATGTTGGTAAGTGATGATGATGATGACGACGACCGTTGCTACTGCTGATGCACGTGTTACAAGTGCTTAGAATAGAGTAACTGTAGATGACATTAGAGGTCATTCACATGTCGAGGGTGTGTTGTTGAACTTGGGTGATTCCTTTTTTTGCTACCAATACCATCATGACGACTAGTAAACATGTCTTATAATTTTTATGCTTTTCTTTTGAGACGACTTCTAAGAAACGAACTTCTGCTTGTTTTACATTAAATATCTTTTTGTTTAGAATTTTACTTCGCAGTTTCTATTTGCACACTTAAACAAAATTTTTAGCTCCTAGTCTCGAATTGGTTTAAGTTCGCGTACCACTTTTCTTTCGAAGTCGAACGAAGACGCTTGTACATCCGCGTTTTCCTTATTCTGACCACAAATTTTCATCCAGTTACTTTACTGGACACCGTACGATGCCTAACCATGTAAGTTTTATCAACGCTCTCATCGTAGCAATGAGACCAATATCACCCAATTGACATTAATATAATGTTCGTATCACTGGATCGTGGTTTTATTTATAATCAATTTTCAGAAGCACTTTTTAAGGGTAGGATTATTTACAATTTACTTATTTTTACAACATTCTTGACTCAACTTTCTTTTCGACTGAAATTTTCTTATCCGACTAACTCATTCTGCTCCAATATGCTGCTTATATAAACAAGTTATAGTTAATGTGTTTTCCGCTAATCTTTTTCGTAGGCCGGGAGCTGCATGACGAGCCATGAATGTGTACTCAGATATTTCATCTCTCGGAAATTTATTTTCTGAGAAAAGCAGTTAGTTGGCATAAAACTAGAAATGGGATTTCCGCTACAATATAATAAAAACAAGAGCAGCGAACTTTTAGCTAATAGCTTTAATAATGAATACAACTAAAGTTACGCTTTTAAACAAATTGCTTGCAACAATAGTTGCGTTTAATAACTTATTATTAGTTTAGTAGTAGTAACTTAGTAGTATTACTCATTGCATGGCTGACTGCTTTCCAACTCATTCCGCAGCGTTTAAAACAATCGCCTCGGTCTTCTAAGAATATCCCATGCAAATATTAAAAATGTGTGCATTGCTGAATTTCTTCTCAATTTAATTTTTTCTATCTTCAACGTTATTTTGTATGTTCAGTATTATTATGCTTAGAAGAGGGCATTACTAATGCTCTATCGTATCGGAAGCTATTGTGACTTCTCCTTCTCAAGTTGGCATCCTTAAGCGTCAACCGCTGATAATGCAAATAACATGTTCTTCTTGAGCTGTGGGTAGTTTGCTATCTATGCAAAGAAAAAAAAAAAAACAAAATCCTGAAATTGGCTTTTCGTCTTCTACCTAATTTGCAGGGAAATGATGCGCAATCATGGCGGTTGACAAATAATAAACACATTAAGATGTCCGAAGCAAGAAACCAGTCGAAATAATATAACAAGCCAGACAAACCGTTCACATTGATGAACGTAACTGGTACCTATGGTGGTCCTACATATGAAATCAGTTGGGCGTAATGTATTATGAATTTCTCCGAGCAACAGAAAGAAGGAAATCAGTGAGAAATCATAACAACAGCGATTAACGCAATTGCATGATTTCTGGTCCATAAGGCAAAGCTCGCGAAACGAAACGAAATTAGCAATTACAACTTAAGCATGCATAAGCATAATGAATTCGGCTTAAGTTTTCTCACTCCAAGCATTTTCATTTGATATTAACGGCGCTTTTAAGAAAAAACTAATTTCCTATGCCGCGGAACACGTCATGTTTAATGTGAGAGTGATGTCACTAATCTTGTCGGATTTTACTTTCCAAGCCTTTTTTTTTTAATGCCCACATTAAGAATATTGTGTTAAAAAAGAAGGTAAAACCCGAGAGTACTATGTTGCATTGCCGTGGGAAATAATGGTGTGTGAAAAATTTCAACATGATCGGATACACGAAATGGCCGAAACATCAATGGGGAGTTACAGACAGAAAAACAAGTTAAACAAAAGCTTATAATGATGTGTACAACAATTGCAGTCAGGCAAGGCCAACGTCACTTCGTCTTTTCATTTATTTTCGTGACAAAATAGGAGCGATTACACCTTGGTTTAATTTAATTGGATACTTTCATTCATAAGAGGATCCAAAGCTCACAAAGATCTTGTTTTTATTCACCTTTGTGGTAACGAAAAAAAAAAACACATAAATAGATTTTTTTCTCATACAAACGTTTTTTTGTCTTAAGTGCTCTTATACGAAGTAGAGTCCGAACAATAACGGTCCATAGTCCAAATATTCTATACGGTATAGTTATTTTTTATGATTAATTTTCATCATAAAATATTAAAAACCGTGTAATACATATATTGAATTTGTGACGCCCATAAAGCTAATATTAATGCAAACTTAAACTCGTCCGCTCTCTTTTAAAGTCACATATAAATCACTGCACTGAAGTGGTTACAGGATGCACTCTCTATTGTTTGGGTAAACTAAAATCGGCCCATCATAAAGTCGTGCGTTCCATCTATAATGCGCTCCTCAGACACGTATCCTCTTACGTTCGAAATACTTTGAAGATCTCCTCCGAAGATTACCTTACACTTAGATTTCTCATCTCATCTATTTAAAGTTATTGAGAGTTTGGATCACCACGCTTCCTTTATAGACGATTTCAATTTGGGAGATCCACTAAGAATCCTCAGCTTGTCATTCGCTTCATTACGGCCTCTGTCGTTGAAAAGTCACTCGGTGTGCGCTACGTTCTTTGTTGGAACAATCTTCCGCCAAATCTTAGAGCTGTTACCAGTGTTAAAGGTTAATTACCTTCTTTTTGAATAATTTATAAGTAAATAAAAGTAATGCTCGATTTTACATGATACAGGTTTTTTGCAAGCGTTGTTAGTTGATTATAACCTAATTTTAAAAGTACTCAGATTGTATAAACAAGATAAAGTGTACACATGCTTGACAAGTGTCAATTTTGGAATAAATGTAAGTATATTCGTCTGTTCGTCTGTTCGACGTCGTTTACAAATCTGCGCAAGAGTTTGAAAATATACCAAACCAATCCAACAAAAACTGAGAACATCTTTAGTTGCCGTGCTTTTTACCCATTACTCTTGGAACTACACTAAGCACATGATAAACATTTCTAGTCCTACCTAATATTATAACATTTGTTCCTTTTTTTAGCCTTGTTTTAAGATGACGCTGGTGAGTACATAAGATTCGGTCACAGCCGAATATAATTTTCATTCCTTTTGTACGAAGTGAGGTACAACAAATTGATTTGCATGATCAAAATTCGTATGAATAACCAAATAGGTAAGAATAGCGTGTTCCAAGTCAGTGTTCGCGGGTTCACAACTCAGTGCGGTAGAGTTTACTTTGTTGGTAGCTATAGTGAGTGTTTAGCCGGCACTACGACGCATAACACTTATCGATTGGGCACACATCCACTAGGCTGCGCCCACCACCTGCTTATTTCCTCCTTTTCACTTCTTTCTGACGTTACGCGAGGAATGGATATTCCCTGAGTGAACAGTCATACATAAAAAAAAAGGACCAGTTCTATGAGAGGGTGTTCGAAACATCGGCCCAGCTGATCTACGTTTTTCACATCAATTTATTAAGCCAGAATACTTAGCGGCTTTGGTCAAGTAACTTAAAAAAAATTTTTTTTTATATATTATTATTATTATTATTATTATGTAAATTTAGCCAGAGAATAAATTCTAAGACTAAAGTCTTAAAGCACTAGCATCTAAGGCTTTCGGCTTTTATTTTTTTATTAATATTATTATTATTATTATTATTTTTTTTATATGTAATGACTTTTTCAAGAAAAAGAATTATATGGAGACGTCGTCAAAATGGTCCGATCTACTCCACTTTCAATTGAGGTCGTCCCTAAGCGGAAAAACGTTCATGTACCAAATGAGAAAAAAGCAATGATGCCCTATAGATTGAACATCGAGATATATCGACAGGCAGATAATTCATTAGAATATTAAATAGTGGACCTATCTTAAGTCTTTATGTGTGTTACATTTATCCACACAAGCTCAATATATGTAAGCTTCGGCAAGAATCACAAATTTTCTACCTATATTTACATAATCGAAAATATTACTAAAATTTCATTTGATTCTCATATACATAACTAGTTAAGTATATGGAAAGATTTTAAATTCTGTTAGTCTGTCATTTTGCATTATAGCATCCGCTCAGGTCTAAAGGCGTAAATGACGTTTGTTGAGGTTCAACAAACGATAGTCGATTATAGGTAATACGGGCTTTATTCTTGCATGCCTTCTCTGAGCAGGATATCTTGTTAAGACTTATGAAAACTTTTATAATCGCGACAATTCAGATGGAAAGCTGAAATTAAACGTAAGCACTCAAAACTGAAATACTTTTAAATAACTTTATTTATCATTACTTAAGAATTGTTGATCTAAAATTTGAGATATTTATAGCTGAGTCTTCAAAAATGTTGGTCCTAATTCAATACGTTTGCCATCTGATACGCTTACAATTATAAGAACAGTTGAGAGAAATTAAATTTTTCAATAACGAATTGTGAAAAAATGGGTAAAAGGAAAAGAGAAAAAGGAAGAAGAAGCCTTACTTACCTTTAACGATATATAGGATCAGTATAGCCTTAAGAAGGCTATTGAAATCCATCTTTTATGTACTCTAATACATTCCATTACATTTTTTATGTTATTTATGTTATTTTACTTTTTGTTAATATGGATTTTATTACAGATGCTGGTTTCGCTAAATGTTTTTGTTTTTGTTATTTTATTTTATTATTGTTTTTATTACGGGAAATTAAATCCCTTTGCTTTTTAGAATTCGGACGCTTGTAGATAATAATATAAATCGAAAGCTGAAAGGGGTTTTTAACTGATGTTAATGATAACGGCACAGTTTGCTTCCAAAATAGGCTCTATTAAAGTTATTGTGGCTGATAAACGAGCGGCGGTTTTGTCGCAAAAAAAGTGTTCTAAATTTAAATCATTCCATTAAGCTTTGGCTTTGCTTTCTCAATTTTAATACTTACCATCAAAACTAGCGGCATATTAATTTTGTCACTGCTATTTATAATGGCGGGAAAGGTCTGTCTGTAAGAGATACGAGATTCTCGTTCGTCCTTATGTCCAATTGTTTTTTCGAATTCACACTTCAAACGCGCCCGCCAACATAGCTTCGAAAAAAACAATGGAATTTTGAAAGAAGCAATTTTTTTACATACTTTTGTTATCACTTTAGAAATTGTTATCACGATTGAAAATTCGTCCAATTTCTGCTTCCCACGCGAAAATCGATTTATTAGCATCCACTTAATTTATTCACTTAATATGAGTGAATTCCATATATTTACCTTAGGGTACTACGGATTCGCACTTGTTTTTAAAAGTTTTATTCATTTATTTAGTTTTTTTTTGGCTTTCTTTGTTGTTGTTTACTTTCACATTTTATATATCGTTGTATGTGTTTATGCTCATCCAAGTAGCTTTTTTTTCTTTTTGTGTATTTTGAGTTGTCCATACCAATTGATATGTAAATAATTTTGGAGCTTCGTTTTTGCTAACGCTAGCGTTGATGTCGATGTATTTTTTCTATTCTGTTTGTTTTCATACTTATTTATTATCTTTACACCGACCACCGTAGAGATATGGGGGAATGGCAATTTTGTGATTCTGCTTGTGGGTAATAACGACATCATGGTTAATTACAAACATTTTTTTTTTTTGCTTTTTAGAAACCTTTTTTTAATCGGAAAACTCGATATGTAGCCTATTAGCTATAAACTTATTTGATTCCCAGCGGTCGGAATCAGGAATTGAGTGATCAAATTGGACGTTTCTTCTAACTACATAAGATCGGTATCATCCTATACGGTGCCATTATTTATCAATAATCATTGCTCTGTGTGGACTTGATAGCAATGTAGCGTAATTGCAAACAAGTCGGAGGACAATATTCATAAACCTAATAATTGCAAATTTTTTGGCTTAGATGCGGATGATTTAGATGACCTATTAGATTCATCTCCCTATTGAACCTTTTAGACCACGTTTCTCAAATATATGCATCAAACTGTAGATCGATGTTTCCTATAATTCAAAATTTATGCTCGAGTTTTGATTTCTTCAGATTGCTGCTGACATATCATATGTCGACTTTATATATCTTTTTAAAATTTTTAAATTAAAAGATTCAGTTATTGCGGAGATTACGAAAAGAATAGCATAAATACACCACACCGTAAATCCTTCGGAGGTTGGTATAAAAGAGTTCTGACATTATTGTACGCATCTTCAAAATAATGGATACTAAAAATTCGCCCTAAAGCGAATTTAATCTTTCCTTGCTTTTTTGCTATTATAAGTCTTTTTTATGCCTAATGCTGTTTGCCCATGAATTTCTTATTTTAAACGGAGTTTTATTTTCTCTTAAATTTTCTAGCATAGCATTACGTACATTTCACCGCATTGATTGAAGCTTGTTACTCAATCTTTTGACGTGTTTTTTTCATTTCTTTAAAAGATTCTTCCTTGTCGTTCTAATGTAAATATATTTTTTTCTTGCAGCAGTTTATCGCCAACATGTATACTATTGAGCAAGCGTGTGATTGTCGTTGGTCTTCAAACTGATGTTGCAGCATTGCACGCTTTTAAAATTTGTTGTTAAAATCTATAAATAAAATAAACAAAAAATTATGATATGGTCGGTGTTAAAAATCTATACATTTATTATATGGTATTTTACTTAAATCCGAGCTTTACATATTAATGAGCCCTTCGGATTTAATTACGGTTGCCCCCTACTGACAATTATGATCGGTAATGTATAATGTACATAAAGACTATGATTCTTTTGATTTTTAATGATAAGATGTGGTTCAAAGATCTGGGCAACTTTACTCAATTTCAAAATTGGATATATCTTAGGATTTACTGATTAAATTCCACTCGAGTGAATGTAATAAAAGTCGACAACGACATCTCAGATCGCTTGAAATTGACAGCTTATACTGTCACTAATATATTATCGCCTTGGAAAAAGTTAATTGTTTATAATCATTTACATTGAATGTTTTGTAGCGTAAGTTAATGTTAGAAAAACTTGCACAGGGACTAGAATTGAGCCACGTCGAACGTATTCTAAATTTTAATGCAAGTATAATGAAAATAATATTTTCGATTCGAAGACTTAAACAGTTTATACCTTTGATTGTGAGCAGAATAGTTTGAAAAGAAATACTGGGAGTCTAAGGGTAAGGCATTATGCTGTTTGTCTTACTAAAGACTATAATATCTTCGTCTAGGTTAACGCGTCTTTATTAATATCACATCTAAAATGTACAAACACACCAATAATAATTTATTGGAAAATTAATATATATGTATATATATTAATGATCATGGTCACAATAGTGTTCGCAGAACAAGTAGTTGGGAGAGAGAGCGAAAGACAGGGCAAAGCCAAAGCTTGGGATGCTCATAAGCGTTACGTCTGCACTGATCAAACGCAAATTAGCTATGTGTTCTACGCTGTTTACGATTGAAGATCTCTGAATTCTTATTTTTATTAACGGACTATTTAAAAAGGGTCTTTTTTTTATAAAAAGGAGAAAATTAGCAAATAAAAATATTATTGTCCGAAGTTGAGTACGAAAATAAATGGAAAGAAACAGTACACTAGTTTAAGCTTTCTTCTTTAGCAAGCAACAATATCCCCATAAATAGAGCAACTAAATTAACAATTGACAAATATGTGCTCCAACATAACACGCCACTTCTCTTATTTATGATGTGTAAGAACCCCAATGAAACAACACGAAAAAAAAGATGAAACACAAAAGAAAAAAATAAATGAATAAATAGAAACAACAAATTGAAACTAAAACGTAAAATAAGTAAATAGTGGAAAGTAAAGCGTCCCGAAAAGTATTAATTGTGTGAAGAAAAATCAGCAAGGAAAAGAGATTAACATACATAAAGAGTATACATATGTATATGTACGTGTATATAATGCAACAACACTTACTTAAATAAACAGTATCCCTAGGAAACTGTACATTGAAACTGTACGTTGAAAGAGTCAACAATAAAAGATTTGAAAAAGTCAGTGAGAACTCGCAGTCTTGCCGATCTCCAATCTAACTCATCTAACCCATCTTCGAAAATACACTAAGCTGGCCGGAAAATGCGTATTTGCACTTCAAGAATCTAAAAATTTGAGAGTTATTTTATTAATATTGTGATTTGGGAATCGAAAAAGGTTTTCCATATCGATTTTTATAAACATTTAATAAACTCATCTAAAAATTTTATCTACACTTCGACTGATTGACAAGCGCTTTTATAAGTCATGAGATGAGTTAAGATTAAAAGATAAAGTTACGAACTACATGGTGGATGTCGAAGATCCACTTTTAGGTGAGTTTTTTTTTTATTTATCTTTTATAGTTATTAAAAGAAAAACTCTTTCTATTTCACGACATGTACGATGCATATGCAAACGTACAAATGCAAATAAGTTTTATCGCATACTTACATTTTTGCATATGTTGTTTAACTTTGTGCACATTTCGGTCTGTGCGATAGTGTACACTAAAAAAAAAACGAAAAAATAGAAAAAAATAAAAAAAAGAACATATATATATATATATGTTTTTACGTACAAAGTGGGGTGTAAGTGCTAGTACTTCTACATGCACATATAAAAGTTTCCCTACTTATTTGTTTGCTCCTCTTCTCTCTTATGCTATTTTACCGCATTAGTATGATGCTTTAATAGTTTTTTGCTGCCGTGAACCCTACATATCAAGTGTTTATATTCTGTATTCATTTTATTCCCAACGTTTGCAACAATAGAAAATTACTTTTTTTTCCAAGAATCGATTTTATTTTTTTCCATTGTTCCTTTCAGGACCGATACATTCATACCAACTCACATTTTGATACCATTTTATATATATAAGAGCTGATCGAGGACTCCAAGTAGATATTAGACCTTTTCGGTTTGTCCCTAAATAACATTGTATATAGTAAAGCAGTTCTTACTCTTGTTCAAGCACTGATCTTACTTAGTTTTTGTACAATAATCTTATACTTACTCCTATTCTTTTATAGTCGCCATCACCGAAGGAAGGCAATATATTCATTTTATCAAAATGTTTGCAAAAACACAAATGCAAGTTTCACAGATTTTATACAGTATATAGATATATACTCGATCGACACCACACTCTGAATCTGTGTAGTGTCTACTGTGGTAAACATTACAAAAATGAAGATATTTGCTTCATATTTGGCAGAAACATTCGAATTTCTTGCGCACAGGCTGCTATTCAAAACGGGCCAAGACGCTGAAAGGACCTACGCATAGCACACCCAAACACAGCAAATAGAGAATGCGGTTTTTGCTCATTACTTATATATTGCAACAACAAAAATTTGCAAGTTCTATCTTAAAATAAAGATGGTGGGTCTGGGAAATTCGTCCATGTATGAATATTATCACATATAAACAATCTAAGGTATATTCTCCAAATTTCATTCTCTCCAATTATATCTACATCTTTGTATTTTTTGATAGCGGCCATCTCCTGAACGAGAACTGGTTATATAAGAGGTGTAAAACTGAAAAATAAATCTGTTAAAATATCACAATTAAAGAAATTGATTGCGCAAGTCCAATATTTATATGATATATAAGCTGATCTTATAAGTAATAAGACCATCAATATGTATTAATACTTAATTCTACCAAAACCCGACAAATGCTGCCTTTAAGCTGCCTTTTTCAAAAAATTTTTAAAGCAACAAAAATAAAAATAAATCATTTATATCTTTTTTAAGCGATATGCAACTTCTTTGCTTTTAGAAAGCATTTCCCAGAATATACCGCAAGTATGTTTCCATTATTGCATTAAAGTTAAAATGAAACTTTCATCTTCCAAATTTATTGCCTGCTATTGCCATGTAATTGGAAATGTAGACGCGTCAGAAAGTCGATTAAATTCACGTTTATATAAAACAATTGCATGATTTTAAGAAACTCTTGAACACTAATATAATGAATTTTTTTTAAATTGTTTAAATTTAGAAGCTTCTAAGCAAGCTTTTTGCGAAAGTCAAGCTAAAGTGGGGAATCAAACAATAGCATACAGCATACAACAACAGCCTATAGTGGAAGCACATCAGCAAAAAGTACACCAGCACAGTTGGTCAGAATTTGATGAATATCATTTCAAGATCATTTAGTTCCTTAACAAAAGAGCACAGTTGCAAATGATGGACGCTAATGTAGACTAATAGAATAACTGATATAAAGTTTAAGAAACTAAATATCATTGAGGACAAGAAATTATTGAGAGCTACAAAGTTCAAAGTCCTTACCAATAACGAGCTTTACGCTTGCGCTTACAGTGTTTTTACTAAATAATGCAATCATCGTGTTTTTGGACTGCTTCTTATATGACTCCTTCGTTTTCTTACCATTCACTTCTAAGATGCACTACGCAGCAGACACAGTAGTTATTAGGAACACTAAACGATCTCGAAACGTCTACTATCGGAGAGAAGGTCAACGATTGGAAATTACTGTAAAGGAGGTGATAAGCCACGCCTACATCGCAAAAATGGTCTCATTTAAAAATTGTTTGAATAGAGAGAAATTACATTCAACTCATTTTAAATTCTCCTCTATTTCGGATATTATTGAAAATAAAGCTGAGTTGAAAATATTAGCAGAAACGCTACGTTGGCTAGGGTTAAGAAAATGTTTTCAAAAGCCGCTTAAAATAAATTCTACGTTTATTGAGCTCGTACGAAGATCGTAGTGACTCGGATCGAAATAAACGAGTAACGGTTTGTGTTAGAAAAAATGAAAATTCAAAAAATTAACTTATTTAATATTTCATTCGTACATTCGTATTGATATGACATAATAAATGTGACTATTGACATGTTGATCGAGTGGCCCATCGACTCTAATTCCAGGCATAACAGCAACAGCAACAGCAACAGCAGCAGCATCAGCACCAGCAAAAGCAATAGTAGCAGCAACAACATTAGAAAAATTGTTTAAAAAATCATTACAATAATAGGGTTCCCGTCAGTTTTCTTCGTTTTTGCAATATTCTAGATGACGAGCTTTTCAAAATGCATTCTACATTTTTATATTAAATAGAGAAAATATTGCAAAGTAAGGGAGAATTGAGGATGCAGGAAGAATAAGGGAACGTGCAAATATTTATGTATATGTATAGTATGTGTTAGTGTATGCAGGAGAATTAAAACCCATAGACATCTATACGAAAATTACAGAGTTTCAAGTGGGCTGGCTGTACACCTTAAACGTGGCACTATGCACAGCATCTGTTCATAGAAGTTTCATAAAAAATAAATAAATTCACTTTCCCTATACACGTTGACACAAATACTTATACTGCGTATACAGCAGCTCAAAAGTAACTCATTCAAAGAGAGATACATACATACATATGTTAAATATATAAATACTTGAACAAATGAATGTATTTCACATCGCTTACCTAATATGTAAAGTTGATCGCACTGCTTTTTTTAGATAAAAATCCATTTTTTCAGATGAACATTTATTCGTCCGCACGCACATCTATTCAACTAGATTCCGTTAATAGAACACAGAGTGTAATCTTTATATAAGCGAAGCATTGTGCTTCGTTTCCGCTAAGAACTGCAGATTTTTCTTTTCTTTCTACATTTTATAAGTCCGAATGCAATGGTGTTACAATAAAAAGAAAAAAAACGCTTCCCAAACTAGACATAACCGTAGAAAATATTGCAAAAAAAGGAGGGAAAGTAAAAGAACCAAACATCCTTCTCTCTTGTCCAGAGATTATCTTAGCATACTTAATTACTTTACATCATATGTGTTAGGAAAGCTTGACATTTCTGGTATATCGTCGAACTTGGAAATGCGCACAAGCGAAAGCCTGTCTATAGTAAGTTAAGCCCTTTCTTTCTTTTTATTTCCCCTCCTAAATAATCTGATATGTTTTAAAGGGAGAAAATGACTGCTGACTATTAATTCACAAAGAACAAAAATGTCTAATGATGAGTAGTCGCTATTCTTACCAAAACCTTCGAAGAATTTCTTGCTGATAATGTATCTTTCGTGGTTGTGTTCATTATTTCTTTGTCTCTCTTCGTTTGCTTTGCTTAACCCTTTCCAATACCCTTTTTATTCCGCTTGGTCGATACACAATACGTACTCTTAATACAGGCGTGATTAAAATTTGGGTCAAAGTTCAAAGTATATGTGTGTGATGTGCTACTTATAAATCACTATTCGGTAGCAATTTATGGATGGTGGGTAATTAAAAAATATAAATACATAAACATTATGTTCATTTAAAAATAAATTTAATGAAAGTAGCGTAAGTGCACTTTGGCTTTTGCCATTTATGTCAAACATAATGTAACTGCATTGAATTTTCAAAATTTACCATTTCATTTGTAAGTAAAAGTGATTATATTAAAACTCCATTAACTGAAAGCACGTTTTCCGCAAAGAAAAAAATAACATTTCCAAAGTCTTAATAGCAGGAGCAGGAGCAGAAGGTAAAGTAGAAGCAAAA
This sequence comes from Glossina morsitans morsitans, assembly GCA_001077435.1. Taxonomy (NCBI): domain Eukaryota; kingdom Metazoa; phylum Arthropoda; class Insecta; order Diptera; family Glossinidae; genus Glossina; species Glossina morsitans. The sequence goes on along the minus strand of CCAG010012772.1, from coordinate 42,679 downwards.
ACAAGAACTACGCCCTCGGGACATACGAGTATATTCACGATTGGCTAGTTGAACTATCTCCGAAGAAGAGAAAATTCATCGATTTTGATGTGTCTCCAAGGCGATGGATTTCTGGTTTGTTCAAAAATGAATTATAAAAATAATATTAATTCCTAACGAGAGTTATGTAGTAAAGTCACCACAGTTGTCAAATTTTTCATATTGACTACTTGTTAATGTTTTTGTGCAGATCGATTTTGCGGAAAATTAAAAATTCGTTTTACACTTACCACTTGCAGAATGGAGGCATATACATTTCGTCAAAACGTTTGCTACTACTAAGCCTCAGATACCTTAAAAAGTATATATATTCTTGATCAGTATCGATTTTCGTGTAACCGTCTGTTTGTCTGTCTATCTATAATGTGTTTAATAAACATAGTCTTGCTTGCTAAGAACGAAGGTAAAACCTTCGAGTATGGCGAAACCATTGGAGATTCTTGCACGCAGCTTAGTATTCAAAATTGACAAAATCCGTCGAGAAGCATGCGTATAGTATAACATGACTTGAGAACAGATCAGTTTTCAAAAGCAAAAAAAATAAGCTTTTTTGCTAGTAACTTTAAAAAATATTCCAATATTTTTGGCTTCTCATAAATAAAAAACTGGCTAAGTGCTAGAAAACTAAGGAAACTATAATGACTTTCGTAACGCGTTAATGCAAAAATATTTAGTTATTCAGGGTTACTATTATGTTTAGTTGAGTTTTTGAGATTAAAACTTAAAACTTGATACATGTATATATAATATTTCCAATTTATGGATGCAGATACAGTTTCAAGATAAATTTATTCGTCCCCACTACGCTCGTATCAGAAGAAGCTGTAACTTGAAAACGGTTATAAACACTATAATGGATCCCAGTCCAACATTAAATACGCTACACTTCTTCCCTTCATAGAGTTATATCAATTAAATAAGGTATTATTTGGGAATTGGTGGAAAAAATGGTCCGATCCGACCCATTTTCAGTAGCGTCCTTGGGTCAAAGCACGTTAGTGTAGCAAATTTCATCAAAATGTCTCAAAAATCACGATCTATAATCTAAACAAATAAAAATCGACGGACAGTTAGAAAACTTAGACCAATTTAGAATCAGTTTAGATCGGTATAGTATGCCGAGTCCTTCTTTTAGTTGGTGAATACATCCAGATAAACTTAATATATCTTTATATCACAATATGTATAGGCTATAATCATATCAAATATCTAAGCGAAAATCGTTGCAAATAATTGCCACGCCCATACAAGATTTTTGTTAAAAGCGGGCTTGATCCGTCTCTAAAGGAATCCATAGCAGGCAAAAAACTTTTATCTCACGACCTAAATAGAAACATTTTTTAGAGCAATCTTAAAAGGTGGAACAGATTATGATCAACCGACTCATATACCTATAACTAGCAGCATTGTACAATTTCATATATTATATTAAGGCGCCGGGCGACAAAAATTTTTTCAAAGCAATTGTAAGATTGTCAGATGTTTGTTGTCATGTTTGTAAACAGATTAAGCATATTTTTAACGATTTAATATTAGGTATGCGAATACAATTACGCCCATTTCCTAAGAGACAGCGCAAACACTACTATAGAACACTACATAAAACTGCGAATTTTTCATTTGAAAGTACCGCCTCTCAGCTATACGTAACTGTATAAGTTAATACAGTAAAGCGTACACATCGTAGCTTTTTGCATCTTAAATAATTGTAGTTCTACGCCAAAAAACGCCATTTGCAAGAAAGTTTACCTTTCCTGCTCAATGCGAAAAACAATGTTGTTGAGTATTTACGAATGATAAATAGCGAGAGCTGCATGGTGCAGAGTAGGCGAACCAATAATATCGACGATATCACTGAATATCCACGACGGATCCATTTGGAGAAGCAGGTAGACTATGATTTGTTACAACCAAATGGAGCTATCGCTAGGGAAACCGACTAGCAATCACTGAGGTGGTTGGGACGAAAAACGGACGCAAAATGCTAGGAGTTATGATGTCCTGAATTTTAAGCGCAAAGAAATTCAGCTCCATACCGCAAACCTCTCTCAGAAAATATTTACAGTTCTGACCTGAAATATTTTACCTTTTGCGCTATTATCAGCAGGCATTACTTTTTTCGATTGGTGTCGGATGACTTATTGTTTGTTATAACGATACGTTTCGCATCTATTTTATATTCTGCATAAAAGGTAAAGAAAGTAATGGTTATTATTCGACAAGGCGCTGAAGAAGTAAATCTCCAACATTTTTTGTTAAACTATGTAGTCTGAATGGTTTGCAATTTTCACATCAGCCACATATGCCAGGCGCAACAACAAAAAATTCTGTTCCGGTTTGCATATGCGTTCCGTATAATTCGTATGTTCAGATGTTGCAAGTGTGGTGACCAAAGAAGAAGTTGTTTCTAAATATTCTGATTAGTTTTATTATTCGTATAAAAACAGATGCTTGAAGTAACTACGTCACTAAAGTATTGTATTGTAAAATGAAAAAAAAAAAAATTAAGTTACATATGAAGCGATTATATATATACTTTGCAAACAGATAATATTAATAAGTTCCTGTTCGAAAGATTGAAAAAGAAAATGGCGCAGAAAAGACGCTATGAACTTCATGCTGCTTCCAAAATATCCGACATTCAATGCAGATGAGAACAAGAGTCCAAACGGACAAAGGAAAACGATCGGAGTTGTAATATCTACTTCTGTCTGGCATAAGCGCTTTGATTTTGTATCGGGTAATGCTTGCCACATGTCGAGAGGTAGCGTTGACAAAAAGTTTATACTTCCAGCTGGGCTGACGCGATAACAGTATGGGAACGGACAGGTACAAAGACTGTCCTTGTGTATTGTTATGAAATAAATGTTTTTTATATTCGATTTGTGATAAAAACTAAACGCTAAGGAAAACGGATAAAGGGGAAATTAGATGAGAAGATTCAAGAGATTGTAAACATAGACACAAAGCAAATTCACTTAAGTATTGATATCTTTATGGCCTATATAGCCTCTATTCATGACGGAATTAGATGCGAACATCCTACGATAGGGCACTCTGCGTTGTGATAACACCACAACATGGCGTTGACAGCATGCTTGCGTCGGTCATAATACTAATTTAGGTGGGCCCCAATGTCCTATATAAGTATGCAATGATTCGTTACGTTAGTAATGCCTTTAATTCCAATATGTTTCGTAGCTGCAGACAAAGGGGAAGACCGCACCGACTATCAACTATCTGTACACTTCAAGCCGCTTTTTGAGTTTTCACCATCCGAACTTGTCCACCTATCTAAGCCTATGCTCAACACCATAAAATTAAGTCCATTAAGTTAAACTGGAGGCAGCTTACGTTAATCTTTTAATTAACTTGCAGACTACTCTACTGCATGAACTTAAAGCAAGGGAGAACTGTAAGCGTTCATAATCCCTATACCATTATTGTAGCTCTGGCCACAGTTTAGTGCCTTTGTATATTGAAACACATCAAAACTACACAGATTAGTCCAGAGAGACAATAAAACAAAATGGAATGCTTGCATGATATCTACTTACTTTCCGATTGTGAGATGCACTAGGGTCAAATTTTGCAACTAGTATGTGTTTTCCTCTATTCAATATTCAATGGAATTTTGAAGATCGAAAACGAAATTTGGGTTTCGAAAGCAATATCCTGGGCTTAATTCTTACGCTCAATTTACATTTGAATCTTCATGAGAATATTAAATGAGAAATACACGAACAAAACCACAATGCGTGTTCCTGGCTTAGTTCAACGAAGTACGTTCTATAATTTCTTAAAATCACTTTACTGCACTGGAAAGCTATGAAATTGTATTCTATTTCAGCTACCCCTTTTATTGTCAAATTTGGAATATATATAAAATACATAACCAGCATGCAATTTGCAAATGTCACCGTCTGCATATAGTTTTATATGAATAAAGTTTAAAAAGTAAATATATGTGTGTTTTAGATTTCAATTAAGCAGCTGTCACTCAAAGCATTCCGTGTCCCTACGTAGAAGAATAAAGTGAAAAGGAACGTTCGATTATGTTAACGTTTTTAGCTGTTAAAAGCAATTATGTGCTAGAGTTAGTAACAAGACGAGAAAGTAACAAAATACAAGAAATAATTCATGCGAGTTGTTCCACCATTTGAATATATAAGTGAAATACGAGAATTATTGCATAATTGATTGAAAAACAAAGTTGAAGCTAAAGAGTTAACGATCTACTTTTCTTTTACTCTTAATAGTGTTCCGACGCAGGGACGTATATCGATTTTGTTGTTCGAAGCTCCCTCTTCATCGTGAGTTACACTGTACTGTTGATCGAAACTATTTAGTACAAAAGCATAATGTACGTAACTTCCATAAAAAAAATAAATAAATAAAAAATAAAGAAAAACTGAATATTATACAAAAAAAAATTGTTTCTTAGTACAATAGTTTTAAGTTGGCACTTAAGCTTTAAGCGCTATTTGCAACCGCAAATATTAAATATAAACACTTGACATACATCCAAACACCCATATACACACACGCAAGTGCCTTTTTAACCATATGGGATTTCAACTGTTAAACCCTTTCCAGCTTAAACATTTCGAATTTCGAATTGCAAAAAAAAAAAAAAAACAAAACGTTACGAGAAACAAAAAGAAGGAAAGGAAGAGAAATAACGAGAAAAGAGCTAAAGTAAAATCAATTTGTTATTGCAAATGAAGGAAAAGCAAGCGTCGACATTAGATTTATCTTATGGTGAATTCGGGATATTTATCGTCTCTTTTATCTGTATTCGATTGATGATGTTTACTGTTACACAATAGTATCTCATCGAGCGCATATGTTACTAATACGAAGAAACCGAGAGATTATTAAGTTTCTCATTAATACACTATGTGGATTTGTCGGCGAACCGATAATGACTATTAGCATTTATGGCATTTACTAGTAAAAAACCTAAAAAATTGACGCTATGGCGGGCCAAGAATACGCACCAGCTTGCGTAGTCATCGCAGAATTACAAAGCTCTGTACCAATTGATTGCAGAAAACATCTTATGAAATTTTTTCTTCAAGCCTCTTATTAAGTCCGTTTACAAATAAACTATGCTCGCTTCCAAGCTTTCTTCGTGAGTATAAGTTAAGAATGTTTACTCTGTGTTTTGCCTTTGTATCTGGATTTCTGCAAATTTGCTCGTTCAAAAAAGCACACGACAGATCTACTAAACTAACTTAATATATAATCTGTAGCTGGTCAAAAATTTAAATACTTTTCTTTACATGCAGCGGTGGGTGTCCCAAATATTGCGACCCATATATAAGTACCATATATATATATATACAACGAAATTAGTTTAATTTCACTTGTAGATTTTTTTCTCTTCTAGTTTCATTTCGTTATCTATTGTGGATGTGTTATATACAAACTTAATCCATCAGTGAATTTGATGAAACATGCAAATGCCAAGTTTGAAATTTTTATTTTACTTTCCATTAGCTGCAACCAGCACGAGACATATAAGGCAGGAGGGTGAACATTGCAGGTGATTCACTAGATGCACTTAAGAGCAGGAATTTCCTTAAAAAAGCCTAAGAAAGTGGATGGAAACAGTGAAAAGGAAAAAATAAGTATTGAAACATTTTCACAGGTTGTTTTTTTTTAAATTTACGTAAATCGTTTTAAAATATTCAACACGTTGCATAGGCTGTCTTACACAATTCGTATTTCTATGAAATCTTCTAAAATCAGACACAATACATTGAGTACAATTTAGCCCTAACCGTACCGTACCGTACCGTACCGTAACTTCTACGTGCTTTCGGTTCCTTCTTCTAATATTGCGTCACTGTACAAAAATTATTTTTGATTTCAATCTATAGCTTGATCCATGAAAAGTCCATTTTTTAGGAAGAACGAGGAGAAAAGTGATTATCGTTGCTGTTGCATGAGGAAACGTCATTCAATTTTACCATACCGGCCTAGAGAAACAATTTATAAAACTTTAAATAGTTGCTGAAACGCAGCAAACTTTTTTAAATGGCGTGAGAATCCATAGCTTGTCATTCGTTAAAAGTCGAATATATAATCATTATCAATGTCGAAAATTCGTCCAGAGCAATGATTAACGTTTAGCTTGAAGTTTGGAATCGATGAAACTATATTTAAACTGCCTTGAGAGGACGATCGAGAGAGAACGATCTAAATAAGCCCTTTATGTTCATCTCAGTTCCGTTACTCATTTCTTTTTTACATTCACTCACTGTAACATGATGAAACGCTATCTTTTTATTTTCCACTTTGGATGTTAAACATATATAAAAAATAGTGTAAACGAATTTTTGATTAACGACTGATTTGGATATCTTTTAGTTAGTGATATGATTACAAATGAAACTTCAGCGCAATCAACAGTGAACACAATTGCAATGAACTTTTTCTGTCACGCAATGTACAGTTATCTATGATACGGTACACTATTTACATCGATTTTCCAACAATTTGATACTAAATGTTATACTTGTAACTTGACATACCTATTATGCATTCACATAAACGGATGGGAGATTTTGAAAGATGGAGGATCAAAGGAAATAAAATCTCTTAACTGTTGAAAGTCTCAAATCGTAGTTTTTGTATGAAAGTCTAATAATTTGGTATAAAGAAAAACAAAACTATAAGCTTTGTTGCTACTTTTGGAGTCTATGTGCTTTAACGCAACTGTTGCTTACTTCATTAGTAATAGTCGCAAACTTTTGTTAAATTAATGATGTAAGTTTGATCAAGTCAGGTTTCGTATTCTTCTCTTTTTTTAATAAGATTTTTCACTCAGCTTCATATTCATTTAAATTTTCTCGCCACTGATGACGTTGGTTACCAACGATCTATTGGGTGGCTGCTGTTAAAAATTTGTCTACGAACCTGTGTCGGTCATTCCGAGAGTTGGAATATTTTTATTGAGCCACGTTTGTAAACCGAAAACATTATTCTATTTGGCACACATAGATGTAAAAGTTGATATATAAAACTAGCAACTATTCATTAATGCTGGTACCTTGAAAAGCAGACAAAGACCTAGAAGAATAAAATGAAGAGGAACACGCTGCCAACTTTTATCAAAAGTAAAATATAATAGCAAGTAAGCTTAATTAAATTACGCCTACACTTATAAAGATGCACTTCGCATACAACCAACCTCTGTGAAGCAGATAAGTATGTCTTCTGCACTTTCAGGGCTTTTTTTGCTTGATGTCGGAAAAAATCAAAGAAAACTTTATGGTTATAAAATTGTGTAAGTTTCTCTTTAACGCTATGCTTTTCCATGGAAGGCGTAAACGTAATTATTTTAATGTTTAATAATTATTGAAAATTGTATTATAAATTAATCGATTTTGATCGATTGTACAACCCACACATTTGTAATTATTATATGCAGACCGACACAATAGGTAGATGCGAAATAGAAAAGAAAACATGATAACAATAGAAAATTTATTACAGTTACTATAAATGTCTAAAAATAAAATGTTCGGTTTAATCCTAAAGCAAACAAAGTAACAGTGTTTGTTAAGGTAGGTAAAGTTCTAAACGTCATATGTCCTATGACACTTCGGTGCTCATATTTTGATTGTCGTTCCATGACTACTTACATAATTCGTCTAAATTATATCGAGCAGAGATTCAAGTCAGCCGTCAGGCAGATTTCATTGCACTGGCGCTCAGTTACTCACCATTTTTAAGGGATATTATTATTTGGTAGGATGGGGTTATATTCATTTTGTCAAAACGTTTGCAACAATCAGAAGGAAATTCCAGAGACATGACAAAGAACACATATTCTTGATCAGCATGAAATTCGAACTCGATTTAAGCATATCCGTCTGTCCCTTCAGTGTAAACTTCCTCCTAGCCGCATTAGTGAAGCTATGGGCTTCCAATTTGGTGGAAACATTAAAAGTTATTATTTGCAAGTTGATATTGAAAATGGGTCAAATCTTTCAACCAACACACCTCAAGATGACTATGTTTTCGGAAGGAAGAAAAATAAGTTTTTTGTTCATTACCCACAAACTACGACAAATAAATTTACAAAAACATCACAATATATTTTATGGACGTTTCAATAGTACTGGTACAAAAATATAAAAAACCGGTCACGCTTGCCCAATAACCTCAAAACCTTCCTAAAGCTTAGACACAAGCTTCTATTCTATTCTATACAATAATCTAGTGTATATATTCTAGTCGCAGTCGGAATACATCTGGGCATGTCCACCCGTCGATCTGTCTGTCTGGCCATTTGTGTAACATCTGCGGATGCGCCTACGTAAACCAAGAACACCTGTGCTTTCTGGATTTTTTTACTCATTACTCACGAACTGCAATAGATACATCGTAGTATTTTCCATATATAATATGACACTCTCCTAAAAAGATCAAAAAACTCAATCACGCCCACCCATTATTATGCAATAGAAATTTTTTTTAAGTCTTTCGTAAGATAGAGGTGGTGGATATAAAAGATTCGGTCATAGCTGAATGTTTTTTTTAAATTTACATTATATTAAAAGATGATAAAATTAATTGATATCCACTTGTTTATAAGTTAGGATACATGTCTTAAGGTACATAATAAAATTGTTGCGATTTTTTAAAAACAAAATAGGGCGTGGAGAATTTTGCAGAACAATCTTGATTCAAAATCTTGTAAATATTGTGGGATTTTTTCAAAAATTATGTCAATTTGAAGTTCTTTCTTTGTCTCTTTTCTTAAGAAAAAATTGATCGAAAATTCAGCAAAATTTTATTTTATCGGAAAAGTCCCACGCTACCGGCAAGAGATTCTCATTTTGCAGCTGCACTAAATTGAAAGAGAAAAGTTTCAAAATTTATTTTCAAAAAATATTCATTTTATTTCTCTCTAAACTACGATTATCTGGACCATAAAATTGCCTCACGGGCTTTAAACACTTTTAGAAGTTTGATAGGATTGTGTTTAAATTTGTTCTCGCTACCAATTTATTGCTGCACTTACCAATGTATCCAGCGAGCTCAAAACGACTGCAACGATAGGCATATAGCCATGTGGAACCGTCCATAACTACCTTTTCGTATCATCCTTAAATATTTAAAGCACTAATCCAGCAAAAAGGAAGATTATCACAATATGCATAGTTTGGGTCTGGGCAATTGTTACACAGAAAATAACATGACTGAAGGGATTGAAAATTTCGAACTAATCAATAATGCAACCAGCATGTCATGCTCACTTTTACTTGTTATGAGCAAAACGAGATATTTAGCATACCCATAAAATTCACTGCTAGATATGAAAACAAAAAAAAAGAAATCATTTCTATGTTTGTAATTTCGCTTTCAAAAATTTTGACCAAAATCGATTATAATTGTCGCTATTTGGCATAGTTAACAATCAAAGTGAATATCGAGAGAAAACAATTTATTTTTTAAATAACAATAACAGCAACAGTCACCTGCGGCCACATGTCATTGCGCATCTTTTAAGCAGCCATTATTGCTGTCGAAAGAGACAAATAGTAATTTTTTTCAAATCATTTAGCTAAGATTCAAGCTCTATATCGCTTTCGTTGCTATCAGTCCTTTTGAATGCATTAAGCTGCAAAAAAGAAGCAAATCGGTGATATTCTTGAATTTCTCAACGACAATGGCAAAGCCGAAGACGTTTCTTAAAAGTGTATTAGATATTACGTATGTTTTGAGTTTACTTTTATTTATTAATCATAGTAATTTTTATTTGACAATTCAAATATACAATAATAATCAATACTGTAATTAACAATTGATGAGGCAGTAAAACAGTCAACTCTCATTCTCCATCGTCGTGACCCACAGTAAAATAAATATGTAGATAACATAACTATAAAAGTACAATATACGAAATAAAACCCAGATACAGATGTGATTTCTAGATTATAGAAGACTTTTACAACTAATTTCAATCTACTTCAACTAGAAATCATTTGCATATCCAGCGATAAGGAATTGTATTACTTCACATGATGATGGATGACATTAAGTACTTGTGGTTATTTAGGATTAAATACATTTTCCGATCAAATTTCGCAAACAGAATTTTCACATTTAGATATCTTGGTGTTCGGGTTTGGACAAGCTTGTAGAGAAAAACCAGATATCTGATGCTAAAATATGTTGGAAGAACGTAACTCGATACCGGTTGCGAAAACTGTGGTATCCTATCACATCTCCGCTTATTGGCACAATTATTTACGACAACTTGCAACTTTTTGTTACAAAAATAATGTTATTTGCCCTATGCATCATTTGACTTAATTAGTCTTAATTTGACAAAGATCGGAAGATAAGAACAAGAGAGCCACAGGTCTTTTAAAGTATTATGCACGTACATCGCCGTGAATTTAACATTTCCATCAGCGCTCAAGCGAGAGTTAAGTTTGAAGCCAACGCTTGTGACTGTACTACCCGATTCAAAATCTTCATCTGCCATTTTAACAGGTGGTAAGGAATGGCAATCGGAGGCCGTAGGTGATATTACGATGGCTTTAGTTTCTTTGAAAATATAACTTTTTTTCTTCTATTTGCTTTATTATTTTAATACGCATGAACATGCAACAAAGAGAGACAATACGATTAACTGATGTTATACTTGAACACACAAATAAAGAAAAATGAAAACAATCGTGAACATGAAGGTCGTCAAGCGAGAGTTAAATTAACGACTTAGGCCACAAACAAATGATGCGTTATTCTGTTTTTCGATTTAATACGTCCAAAGTGATGAGCACAATAAGAAAACGTGTTCCCATATTATTTGATAAGAAAAAAAGAAGGCAATCAATGTAAATATAAACAAATCAATATGCTTTGAGAATTAAAATTAAAGAAATCAACGTTAATGCAGACAGCAAATATATGAAAAACAACGACAGGAAAATTAACGTACGAACAACAATTTAAATTTTTGATTGATTAATGAAATAAAGGATGAAAAAATGAGTATAAAAGAAGGAGAATGGTGGATCCCACTGACGCGATACAACAAAGCAAGAAAATAGTGTAGTCGTTTTGACTTGACAAATCTATTTAAGATTGGAAATAAATCGCTTACAATAAAGAAAATGTTTTTAATAGTTTTTATATAAAAACGAAAAAAGCTTTTAAATAAAAGTAACAAATATTAGATGAATGATTTGAAGATTTGAAATAAATTGTCTTTATTTCTTCTTGTGGGTTTTTTCTTTTAATTGGATGTGCATAGGCAATACCATATGTTTTGTCAACTCCCATAAAGTGATACAAAAAGCCGGCAAAGTTGAAGCCCCATCCCCAAAATAGGAATAACGCACCGTTGTATTTGAGCGTCTACGTAAATGAAAACTATTGTCAAACCAATATAGTTACAAGGCCATCAGCTCACGCAATAGATGCTGAGTAATTAAAAAAAAATTGTACAGATTATATATAAATGAAATCCTATTTATCCACAACTTTGAAGGCATAAAACACATATACACTGTTGATTTATCGCATTAATAAATTTCTAGCAAAAAAAAAAAATTGCACCTCTTGTTAAGTGGAAATCAACATTAACTACCAAACGATGTCATACCACGCTGGCGAATGATGTACATGATTTCAATTATGTGTTTAGACTTAAACACTTGTGCCCACAAAAGTAGACGAAAGTTTATCATTTCCAGAAAAGTTAATATATAGGTATGTTTATGTTATTGTTGCGGTAATTTTGGTTAGTCAGCTGCAGCGCTCTTCTGTCGTTTTCACAAAGTTTTTAAGTAAAGATTATTTTATTTAGTTTTTTTCAGAATATTTTTTCGTTGTACTCTTCTTAAATTTTGTATTCGCCATGAAAGAATAAATGCAAAGTAATATTTTCAATGTGTTTGCAATGGCCAGGAATTGATAATTCCATGAAAAAGTGTCGAACAAATTCCGTTTTGTACGTACAAATGCCTAGCTCATCCGTCTAGCTTTCGCTATCTCAGTATGTTGGAACTTACAAAATCGTCAAGATTGCGACGAAAAAACGAACTTCCTCCATAGCGTAATCTCCCAGATATAATTTGAAAATGCCAGTGATACGCCTACTAACACTGTGTTGGAATGAAATAAAAGAAGAAGAAGAAAAACAAAAATTTCAAGATTGAAACATTAATTTTTAACCAAGACGGAGCCCATATGTTTACAAGAGACTTTCAAATTTTTATGTATTTGGTTGAGACACTAAGGTGCTTATATATAGCGTTCTTATTTCTCTCATCTTGATAACTCAACGAAACATACAAACAAAAGATTTCGTCCATGTTCAGATGTTCCACACATCCACACACAAAGGTTGATAAAGTATTTTTTTTATTTTGACAATTTACTAACTTTCTTATAGAAAAAGTATTGAAAAGTATTAACTTTTTATGTACTACATTACTCTACCGCTACTACTACTCTCACTACTTACCCACTACTTAGTAACTAAATGGATTTTTATCTAAGAAATTTTTGTCATCTTTTCTTCTTTTTGTTTTTCTCTTATACTTTTTGTAAAATTCTTCAAAGTTGTGGGTTGACAGTAAATATGTGCTTATGTTTTATGTATACATCGGTTAATGTTCATTTCTGAGAGAATCTTTCCTTTATTTTTCTTCCTTTAAAAGCTTATAGAAGAATTTCTTAACGCAGATATATATACTTCCTTTTACGATTTTGGATGAAGCTAAGAGAATATTTTTGTAATATTTTATATTTTATTATTATTATTGTTATTATTATTATTATTATTATAATTTTAGATTAATGAAATAAATTCTTAGTTGTTTAGTTGCTCTAAATGCAATACTTCTAGCGAAGGAAAAGTTAAGGCAGTCACAGAGAATTTTCTTTATAGTGAGAATTTGTCTACAATTACAGATTGGGGAAGAAGACTTCTTTAAGATCCGTTGGTGAGTTGGAATTGCATGGCCAAGGCGAATTGTCGAAAACGCTTTAATTTTGATTGAGTAGTGCTGATGATTGTACTGTAGATTTTCTTCCATAATTTTCTCCTTAACTTTTTTCCCAAGGTATATTTGAAGATCTAACTTTTCCATGACACCATCCATAATTAGAGGTGCAGAAGCAGCATACTTCGTCGCTCGATCAGCTTGCTCATTTCCCAATAAACCAATACGACTTGGTACCCAAAGCATTTTAGTTTCATCACCGGATGTTGTAATGATATTCCGTGATTTGTTGATGGTACTCCATCTCGAAGTCGAAGGATTCCGTATAGGTTTTAATAAGGACAAACTATCAGTAACAATTAGAGTTTTGAGTTTATCTTTATGGGAAAGGTTCGCAGCGTGACGGATAGCTCTGGCTTGGGTTGTAAAGGTTGAAGCACTTTCGTAAAGTATGTGATTGCGGAGAGCCTGTGCTGAAGCATCTATCACGGCACAAGCACGTGGCAGACCAGAAGATTTTTAGCCATCCAGTACTCTGATTTTTTCAACTATTAGATTGCTGAAGGCGTAATTTGGAGTATCTTCTTTCTTGTGCATAGCGAAATGTCAAAAGATCAGTCTTTCAAAATCCATGGAATAGATTGTTTGAATTAAAAAGCTTGGAGATGATTTTAGCTTTTAACTCATAAAGTCTATTTTCTAAAGATGGGAGACTAGTTTCAATTATAATATTATTTATGGGCGTCGTCCGATAAGCATAGCAACTTACTCTGAGGGCTTGGTGATAGACCAGTTTAAGGATGTTGATGTAAGATTTGCAGCTATTGCCATAAACTATCAACCCATAGTCAATCTTGCTTAAAACAAGCATTTTGGTAAGATAAGCAATAGTGTTAATGTGCGCACGACTTTTCCAAGCAACGTATTGTATAAAATTCACCCTTGTTAAAATGGAAGTTTTTCGCCGAAGACAGTGTGTTTTCCAACGATATTTGTTGGAAAACGTAAGCCCGAAAAAGCGTGACAGGAAGAAGAGATCCTCTTTCTAGCTCTAACTTTAAACCGCCAATGCGACATGAGTGATTTGATGTAGTTGAAGAATTTGGTTCCAACGTTCCATGATTTCGTGAGGCCTAAAATAACATAAAAACCAACCCTGCCAAATGCTCTTTCGAAATCATGGCCCGTTTAGACATTGCTTTAGTTGTAAAATAATCGATATGTAAAAAAGCGTTCATGTAGCCTCTACCCGCTTGAAACCTGGTTGTTGTTTCAAACCAAGTTGGTCTAGATGCCATAATCTTGTCCAATACTTTTGAGAGGCAAGATAAAAGAGAGACTAGGCGATTTTTAGATTTTGGAATTGGAACAGCTGCCGCCAATTTCTACATGCAGGGAATGTGGCCAGTCAAAAACACCGTTTTATATAAGTACAGTAATTTCTTTTTACTTGAATTAGACAAAGCTCTGATCATTTGGTATGAGATGCGATCTAGACCAGGCGTCCTTCCCTTCGGTTTGGAGAGACAACTTTCAAGTTCCAAGGTAGATACAAATTTCCAGAAACACAGCACATCTGTCAACAGCGTTTGATAGAGAAATTGGGGTTCTTTTATTTTCGATGAACGCACTGGAGAAGTTGCTGTTATAGGACTGTTCACACCACCCTTTTTCAAAATAATTAGAAATCTCATCTGCGTCAGTTAAAGTTTCATTGGGAGTCCAGATAGCAGAAATTTCGTTCAGATTTCAAGTCCCATTGAGTTGATTTTGTTCCAGACAACTTTCACTGATGTGTTTCTGTGAATTTTTTTCAAAAAAAGTTCCAAAGTGAGTGGCTTTGATTTTCGTAATTCCTTCGTGAATAGAGCATTGCCCTTTTTATATAATAACAAATGATCATGATCAGGACATCTTTTAAAGCGGTGCCATAGATCCATTTTGTTTTTCCTCAATAACGAAAGCGTGTTGTTCCACCAAGAAAGCCTAACTCGTTTAAACAAACTGTTATATTGAGGAATAGAGAGATGAGCAGCCATGCGAATCGCTTTAGACATTATAGCTGCATCATGGTTGCACTTTCCATTAAATGGTTTTGAATTCAGAAATATCTCGTCCTGTTTGGAGCAATTAATCCAATCCGCTTCATCCATGAGGAATTTGGCCTGTTTTGCCGGAGTAACAGAGGAGTTTGAGAGGTTAAGTTCGATTAGGATTTGAAAGTGGACACTATTATGTAGATCATCAGAAACAGATCAGGAAACCAAAGGAAGAAGTGGCGAAGAGTAACATGTTAAATCAATATGTGAAAAGGTGTGATGAGTTGAAGAGTGCATTGAAGAGGGCTTTCCATCATTTAAAATGCAGAGATTACCTTTTCTAAAACAGTACCACGAATGTTGTTCCCTGTTGAGCCCCAGATGGTGTTCCAGCTGTTAAAGTCGCCGCATATAATTAATGGGGTGGAAAGTACGGAGAATAAATTATAGAGGTCTTGCTGAGAAAACGAATGCGAAGGTGGAACTTAGAGCGAAAGTACTGCAAATTTCGGTTTAAGGTTATTTGTATCGGTGTGGCTTGTATGTTTGAGCTTAAATTAATGCGTTGGTGAGCGATATTGGATTTTATAAAAACACTAACTCTTGTTTGAACTACGAACTTTGATCAGCATTCATGAAGTAGTCAGTATATGATTTGGGTGGAATAGGATTAAAAGAGCTTCTATAATGGGTCTCCTGGAGGGATATAAAGGTTGTGTTAAAATCACATGAGTGTACGGAGTTCATCAAATTTTTTAAATTAATATTCCTTAATGTTCGATTGTAGAATTTTAAAAATTTCACTTAATTGTGGTGACATGAAAATGGAGTGATTGCTAGGTTATGTTGACATAATAGCGTCTCCGCCGAAGATGTTGCGGAATTACTTATTCTTACCAGCAGAATAATCGATATTTGGTTTTAAAAAGCAAGGTTTTATAGTTTTTTTCTGATACTATCGGTCGTTTTGTTGCTATTTTCTTAATTTTATCGCATTAATTATTAGCATCAAGAAGCCAAATATGTCTAAATTGTAGGTAACATTTTCCGCATTTCAATTAATCATTACAAACTGTGATTTTATCAAGTTATTAATTTACTATAAGGGCGAGTGTGCGGGCGTTGTTTTGTCCAGAAGGAAACCTTTGCTTCTTTACACACAAATGTTATCAATTTACATAACATATTAGGAAGATCACGATAGTCATGAAGAAAGGATTGACGAAAAAGTTGAGTCGAATGGTGCGACAGCTTAAGCGCTGTATGCCCTATTGCCAAATGTTATGCTTTTGTCCGTTTTGGTACCGCCAGACCTTACAATCAAATATCGTACTTAAATATGCAAATGATGAAATATACGGCATAATAGTCATAATTCGTTGAACACAGTTTTCCCAAAACAACACAAACCAAACCCTACCAGACATACACCCCCCCCCCCCTCCCCTCCCTCCCAACCATCACTCTCTCTCCCTTTGTTGCTTTCATTGTTTCTTTTTTTGTCCCTTTCTAATCTTTCCTATTAAATTATTTATTGTGTGTATTCTAAGGTAAGTTAAGCTGGGTCAATAATAATAAATTGGTTATCATAAAAAAATAGACATTGCTTAAACAAATGGAAAAAAATTGTAATCCAATTAAAACTGAATAAAACTGAATTCTTACGAAAAGCATTATTTTCTTATCTAAACCTACTGTCACTTTATACTGTTTTCTACTTCACAGAATGAACAGGCATTCAATTCTAAAAAGTATTAGATACAATACTTCCACGAGACACAAAATTAACGGCCATAGTTGGACATTATTAAAATTAAGTGTAGGTTTAGTTAACACCTAGCAAGACAAATCAAAAATTTTTATGAATAAATTTTGGTTAAAGGACGAGTTTGATCGTTCAAAAATAGAGTCAAAAATTATCACAAATAACTTCAATTACGCATACAAACAAAATAAAATTAAAAAAGCAATAACGAAAAATACCGGCCGGTATTTAGCAATTTATTGATTTTTTCTTTTCCATACACTATCGAGACTATATGTGAGCAACCCGGTGACTGAATGTACGATTCTCTCAATACATAAATGCAAAATTCACAATAAACAGAAATACATAGGCCAACATATAAGTACATAGGTTGTATGCAGAGTACGCTCATAAAATATATGAATATGTAATCAACTATACTACAACACCAACAGCCGCATTAGCCGAATAATTGGGAATATTTTTACTACTACAATTACTATTATGTAAAGTAAAATTTCTACTAGCACTACACGTCAACAACATCACCAACATCATCATTACCATCATCGTCATTATCACTGGGTTCGGTTGGTTATAACACAATCGATTAATAAACTTAAAAAGCAAAAAGAAAAGAAAACCGTATATACAAAGAGAATCATGTACTACAATTAAGTGCATGAATAATTAATTATATAATATGAAGTGGGTTTACTCGCACATATCGTGTAAATACTACACAGACAGAGGGACACATAATATTAATAAAAACATTTCGTAAGCCGACTATGAAAAATGTCATTCATTGTAAGTCAATGAAAGAACAAACCAAGCATATATGTATTTTAATAACTGTAGTAAAAATGTTGTCAATTTTTGCGTGTTTCTTAGGAACAATTTCTGCTCTAAGGTGTCACAGTCACATGCAAATTTAATCTATATTTTATATATATATATATATATATGGTGATAGTAATACTGTCGAACTATGTGCCTCTTTCTTTGCATATGTGCGTCAATGGATTGACCGAATGACTGCACAAGCCGGACATGCGAAATCCGTATCGACATCCCTTTGAGTGTACATCTATTTTCATTGCATATGAGCAGACGGACACATTTTCAATATATAAACATAGGCGAACAGATGTACGTTGTAAATAAGAATTTATGTATATGGCTACGTAAACGCTTAGAGAAATAACAAAAAAAGGAAATTTACACTAACGCACACATATACATATTTTATACCCATTTACGCATATATGTATCTTCATTTGTATCGTTTGACGAGTGATCTGCGTAAATACGATACACTGCAGTCAGACGTCGATGCATGGATATATATGTGCGTACGTATCTCATATAACACATGTGACTGGCTGAGTTTTAAGGTATGAAACAGTCAGGCAAGCATTTATATATATATATATTTATAGCAGAAACGACACTGACCGATAAATGCAATATGCAGATCTACAAGTGTACGTTTGTAGTTAATGTTTTCTATATAAGGGTATATGTCTGTACACCTGTTTTCTATATTTGTGTATGACGCAATCAATGAATTTCTGTAGCTCAACTCATTTATTTTCAAAAAGGTGAAGGTAGTTTGATATTAAGCGGAACAGTTAATTACTAATGAAAAGGGAACAGAAAATAGGATTTATATTCTGTGAAAAAGTGAAATGAAAACTTTTTTACTTCTTCACAAAAATTCTGATGTTGATGCTGTAACTTTAGTAATAAACAAGTTATAGATTCTATCAAGTTTAAAGCGAATCTTTTAATACGCGACACCTATACGGAGTTATGGCAAAAACTGTGTTACACTTTACTTTCTTGCGAGGTAAGGACTCGATTTGTGCGTTGCCACAGTTCCTCGATAGTATAGCTGCTATAACATTTTCTTCAGACGTGTTTACTTTTTACCCAGTCACGTTTCTTTTAAAGCATCTTTGATTTTCTTTTTTTTCTATACGATATATATAAGATCTAATTCACTTTCAATAATACCACAAAAAAACCTGCTGTCTGTTTAACATTATATACCGTCTTGCTGGGCCAGGAATTTATAAAACTGTGATCGATTTTAAAGAGACTAATCTGCTCTGCGATCTCGTATCATCTTTAAATAAAAAACAGACGCACAAACAAGCAAGCAAATCCTCGCTGGCGAGGCTCGTTTTCTCTGGGCGCCGTTAAATACTTTCTTTGAGGAGTCATTTAAAATGCAAAGCTCTTGCTTTCAAAAGTTTTAAAAGAAAGTTGAAATCGTTGTTTTTTTTGAATTTTTAGTTTTTAATATTTTTATGTGAATAGAGCAGCGATATTCATTTGAACGGCATTATTTGCAACAAATTCATTTCCATTTTGAATTCATTTTCATTCAAATATTTCAAAAAGTACACATTTGTTTGCTATATGTCTTCATAACAACCAACACATTTGTAAACTTGCAAGCTATTGATGATAATGATAAGATTATTGCACGCGGCGATGCTAAGTATAACTAAGTTAGTTAGTGTGAATATTAAGTGAATGTTTTATGAAAATTTTCTCCATCGCATTACAATGAAATATTCTTGCAGTTTTGTCAAAAATTGGCGCAAAATAAATAACAGATTTCGAAGCTTTATTACTAAGCAATTTTTTGGTATAATTTGTTCCATTTCAAATCTTTTATAATTTGTAGTGTACAACAAAATCAACTATAAGGACAGACCTCAATGAATTGTTCAAGTTCATCTACACACATTTAATATTTTGTAAAGTTCTACAAATGTTGTAAAAAGTAAAAATCAAAAAGTTTTCAGTCAAATTCTTACTAATCTATTGTCAGGTCAGACAGCAGCAAATTAGTTGATGCGAGCGTTTATAGCAAACTCAAAAGAACAAGAGTTTTCGTTCAAAAATTACACGAATTCAATAACCCATAGACGGGCGTTATTAATATTATAGTCTAAGCAACGTTCTGCTATTTTTATACCATGCAGCACTCTTGGTACAAAGAAGGGTATATTAGGTTTGTGACTCGCTTTCACTTCTGAATAGATCTATGCTTGTGTCTCTCTCCGTATATCTTGTTTTCTCTGGTTCAACCTGCAAGTCGCAATTTTGTACATATTTTGATATCATTTGATACACTGACCTGTTTGGGCAACAACGGCCCCTTATCTTAAAACGTCCTTATATAAATAATTGTCAGATGGTGTAAGGTACTTATGGTGGGCTATAGTTTTTACTTGTTTTCAATATATATTCAATTAGAACACGATATATTCAATTTTCCAATTTTTTCAATTTTTAACCAACGAAAAAAAAAAAGAAGAAGAAATTGAACATACAGATCGATGTGGAATTTATTTTGTGCACATGAAGAACTCAACTTGCCCTGGTCAATACATACGCTTTTGCAATAAGCGGTATCATTTAAAAGTCCCACAGCGATGATATAATATTCTGGATGGTATAATATAAACGCGTTTTGACTGTTCCTCTCTACGGAGAGTTGAGAAACATATTCCAAAAAAAAGAGCAAGAAAAGTCTTCAGTAACACACATTTCCTTCGAACAGTAAGTACTTATATGTGGATAAATTGAATATATTTGTTAAAAAATACTCTGAAATACGCTAGATATTCCCATGGATTATGAAGTCAAAAAATATCGGGAGTAACGAAAAATTAATAAATATTTCATTCTATCAAAAAATTACATACGGCTTTTTTTGAAATTATCTTGAAATTATTATAAGCGGCATTCTATACCACCGAAGCCTTGACTTCAAGTGCTTGGTGAAATTGAGTTGGTTGGCTTTTTCAAATGTTCTTTTTTAACATTGGGACAAATCAATTCAAATCACATTATCAGTTACGGAAAAAGTAAGCCAGATCCAATGAATGACGACATTAACCAAATCCTTTTACATCTTTTTCAGCTTATTTCAGTGTTTCTTTGTTACTTAATACTCAAAAATGCAAACGAACTTACAATTGCCTAGAAGTAGAGTAGAACCAGTTTCTAACGATTGCCCACTTCAGAATACTGGTAATAGGATGTAACTTTTACCAGATAACAACTTTTGAAAGCAACACAGACATTTATCAGATATTTGTAAAAGTTGCATGCAAACATGTTCCAAGCAACGAATTAATGTATAATGAACAAAATTATTTTGCATTTTTTTCCTATATCTACTTAAGTTAATGAATTATTCCCAATATTATTAGCAACATTATAGAAAACAAACTTCGCTAAAGAGTTAACGTTTAGACCATCAGTCGGTTTATAATTTTTGCTAAATCTTTTCTTCTTTTTTTACCTTATATAAAATAGTGCATCTAATCCTAAACCTGAATCACCAAAATGAACAAAGTAAATTTTCAGTTTCCGATTTCAAATTAATTTGCAAATATATGAAAAAAAAAATCGACATAAATTTCGGTGAATTAATAGACTCTTTAGTTCAGTGACTTGGTGGTCACTCAAATGCGTTGTAATTTGAAAGGCCTCTCTTTAACCTTTAATCCTAACTTTCGCAATTTTGCCTTACAACCGCTTTCTGTAATTAATGGTTAATATGTTTTAATTTTGTATTGTGCTACTATTAGCATTTTCGCTCTTTGCAATTCAAAAAATCGATATTGTCTTACATTATAAAGCCGCAGGTCAAATGTAAAATAAAAATTATTCAAAATAAACATTTAATTACAATAACAGTATTATAGTGAATTTTAGTTAGAAATAAAATGAGAAAACGCGCAAAACAGGGAAAGATTTGAAAATGCCCTACAATTGCTTAGTTTAGAATGCAATGGTCTCCCGTTAATAAAAAGTATTCTATGGCAAACATATCTCATCAATAACGCACTTTTCAAACGAGTTTTACAATTTTTTTTTTTTAATTAAAGTGATTTTCCTTAAGATTTCTTAAGCAGTTTTCAAAAATGTGAAGCAAGTCTGATTGCCTGCCTGTAAGTAAAACCTTTTTGGGCTGGCTTTGTTTATCGCTGTTTCGTTTATTTCATTCAAATTTTCGTATTATTTTCATGCACTGAAATACGACTTACATATATATTTACGTACGTACTTTTGCACGTTCTAGTGTACTTGACAAAAAATGCAGGTTTTGTGGAAAAATACGCTCATATATGGGTGGCAGGACAGAAAAATAAAATTGAGGCAATTTTTGCGTTAAAGTCTACAGGGTAAATATGCTTAATATTGCTTGCAAGTTGCATTTTCTTAGAAATCTGCTCCCGGCTTGCATGTATTCGATAATTTTATTCCATAGGGGATGTTTTCACTTGTTTCGGAAATCAATCAAATTTTGCGAAGTGATTTACTCGAGATTTCCGGTTGTCGCCTTTTATTCAAACTTCCGAAAACACTGTCGTAATTTTAAATATCATTGATAAAAAAAAAAAAATGAACATGCATATGCTCAGAGGCAACAAATTGAATTCATATCATCAAGCTAACGTGGCATGTCAATTGTCTTACGTAGCACGGGTAAGCCGCCCTAATATAGAAATTGTGGTTCATAAGCCACATTATCTTTCGGGATTTTTCTGAGGGTACATAATCTGCCCATAGCATGCCATTATTTTCAGCAGCATTTTTCTTCAAAATAATACTCTTTTTTTCTATCAAGACTTTAACATTTCTTTAAGCTGCAGTAAGAAAATTTGTATTTATCTGAAGGCGAATCTTTGACATTCGCTACTTCGCACAAGTGAATTAAGGAATTTGAAGAGTCTAGCAAGTCTAGCAAAACCCCATAATTTTTGATATGAATGAAAAATACTTCATCTTTTGCAAAAAAAATTAACGTCAATGCTCCAAAATAACATACGCCAACTTCCGCATATTTGTGCTATGTAAAGAGCCATAAACGTAAAAAAAAAAAGAAATCCTAGCTATATAAGAGCCGTCACTTCTAGTAATTGATAAATCCGTTGGAGGGAAATATATAAAAGCAATAAGCGTGCATCTAGAAAAGTCGACTAGTCGGATTTGATAACACAACCAAAATATTCCAATCTTTTTTATTTAAAATTTTTTCATTAAATCTTACTAGGATATTTATAAATTGTTTTATTTGTTGTCAACGCCGTTTACTTTATCATTTCTTGCATATTAATGCTGGTCTTTATGTAGTTTTTTGTTCATTATTCATCATTTTTCTCCATTTGTATTTTCTGTTTTGTTGTACACAAAGTCTATTGCATTTTACCCACATGCATATATGCCCATAGGCATATATGAAAGTCTATATATATATATATATATAAAGACGAGATAAATATGATTTAATGAAACATCAAAAACTCATAGCACAAGAGTTATAAATACATAGTACACATAAACAATTTACATGTGTGAAGTAGTCATATATATCCATTACTCTACTTGAACAACTCAATTTATGCTGTGCAATACGCTCTCACTCAGTTAACTGAAAGGATACATAAACGGGACATATACTCATATGTATATAGGCCGAAAAATTCAAAGAAGAATATGAATAGGGAATAATTCAAAAACAAAGCCGGTAAAATATGCAAAATTCTAATTAAAAAAATGATAATTTGAATAACTTACGTGGATTTTCAAGGGTAAACTTTGTAATCCTTAGAGAGTTAACAATATATTTATGTTATTATGTTATTTCTTAAATGTATTTTTATAAAAATAGATTGAATTGTATGTTTTTAACCATTTTGTTTAGGAATTTTTAAAATTTCACACGCCTACACAACGCGCTTAGACACGTTAAACACAACCTCACTCATCTACGTTCTTTGAACCACAGTAGAAACAGTTGAACAATTAACCAAGAAATAGGCAAAAAGAGAAAGAAAGAAAGAGACAGACAGACACAGAGAGAGAGAGAGTGAGTGAGAGAGAGAGAGAGAGAGAGAGAGAGAGAGAGAGAGAGGTAGAGAGATGGAATATGAGAGAACAAGTTTTATTAAAACTGCGTGAAATTGTGATGTTACGGTAAAATACTGCAAAATTATTCCTGTAGGAATATACCGTTATCTATCACTTCCCCATTTGCACATGTACTGCTGCAACCCAACAAATGTAGTAGTAAATAGAATATAGTAAATGTACATGCATTGTACAGTTGGCGTTGTATATTATTATTATTATTATTAAAAATAAAGAACAAGTCTCTGGTGCATAATTTCTTGTCAATTTGTTTTGCCTTTAGTTCTTTTATGCGTAGCGTTGTCTTTTAAACTATATCGCCGTATTTATTATTTTTCAAATATTTTTCTTTGTTATTATTACAGTATGGCTTTACGCGAATAGGCGCTACTCCGGTCTTCTTCAAAGACAATGACTTATATATATATCCACTCTATTCCTACTACTATTTCCACTCTCTATTCTACTTGGGTTTGATGAACACTGAACACAAGAAAACAATGCTTTCTTGTTCTCTCATCTCAATATTCGTATGTGAGAAAAAGAACGAAAATAGCACGAGAAAAAAATTCAACTTCACCTTATAAGAAATGCAAAGTATCAAGTGAGTAATTTATTATAATTCATTCTCTTTGGCTGCATATAGTATCTCGTTATCTTTGCTATCTAATGTATTATATTTGCACACCTTTCGATTCGTTTAGAGGACTTTGTTTTACTTTTCACTCACTTATTATAATCTTTTCTATCTCTCTCTTACTAGCTCTCCATACACTTATTTTCTCAATTTTTATAATCTTCTCTTGCAATTTTTCTTCTTCTTCATTATATTCAATAATAATATTAATCCTTCTTTTGTTTTCTTCAACTTTTGGCTCTTTTTTCTTCTTTTAACAGTGTGTTCGTATCAAGCTCCCCGTTTTAAACAATTGCACGCGACCAGGTTCAGCTTCACACAGCAACTGAATTTTATACAGTCAAAACTTCACAAGGATGAAGGATGCTAAGTTGACTGGCACGCACACATGTGCACGCAAATTTATAGTAAAATCTGCAAATTGGCTTTGTGTAATTCGTACTGCTTTCATTCATTCTGTTCCGCATTATTTACAGCGGATGCTGTGGATGCTGTTAAGTTGATGTTAACAGCATCCACACTAATGGCAACTTATCCCTAACTAGTTGGATTTTGTAGAAAAAGTGAATTTTCCTTTTTAGAAAATGACTGCGATTGAAATGAAAGAATGCAGATGTGAAATGATTGCGCCACCAATTTATATGCGATAAACTACTCATTGAAAACAATTCTTTTTCATATTTTGATCCAAGAAATCCGCTGCTTTTGACAACAATTGCTCAAACGCATTTTATGTGCTTTCTTTCAAATAATGCAGTGATTGCAGAATGAAATACTTTTTCTTTTGATTTTATATAACAAATATACTTCTTATTAGGAATAATTCAAAATCAAAAGAAGGCAAGTAAGCCAAAGATTAGTTTATGAAATGTTGGTGAACATTAATTTGTGCATCTGCAATAACTTGCTTTTAGTTCGAACCAGTTCTTTTCCCGAAAATATCTGCGCAATAATCTATTAAAAATCCCCAATTATCTTTCTTTCACGATATGGTCGAAATCGGTTGGGAGTTTTCACTGTTTTTTATTGTATTTACTTTGAGATTTGTAGATTTTGTCCTTGAAAGGGCATAAGCATTGTCGTAGAGAAGCAAAAGTCTCGGTATGTCGAAAGTATGTCACTGGTTTAGTCTTTCTAATCTTGAAAAACACGGACAACAGCTCATAGAGGAAAACGTCCCGTAAACATTTTTAAATGAGTTATTCAAATAATTGCTCACGGCAAAGTTAATCCTGGTATGTGTACAGAGTATGTCTCCCAGCTTAGCTTGTGTGCTAAAAAATTTGTGTAGTTCAAATAATACTAATTTGGTTATTAACCGTAGAAATGGGAAAATGTTTTTTGTTTGTAAACTTTTTCTATCAGGTGTCAAATACATTTTCTTAAATGTGAAATTTCGATTATAGCTTTATTTTATTTTTGGTGCTTATCATCGTATAATTTTCTTGTCATCGACATTGTACAAAATATCACTGTCAAGATCTTAATATCTTCAATGGAATTCATGCTGAATAATATAGCAATGATATCGATACCGTGCTGGAATGCCTGCCTGAATTTAAATGTTAAATATTTGCTATCATTCGCCTTAATGCCTGGCCTAGGCCTTTTAGTGGCCTTACATCAATTAATAGCTTTACTCGTAGTCCCATTGTGCGCTTTCATCATACTTTACAATCATCGAAAAACGCAATCTAATCGCAAGCAAACACGTTTCTTTGCCGTTTGGTTATGGTCTGCAGTAATTTTTACGACATTGATGTACCACTGGGATGTGTTCTACGTTCAAATGTTGCGAATGACCGTACAAAGAACAGTGACGGTTTTATTAGCCATAGCAGCTCTCTATTGTGGCGGCAATACTATATATATCTTGAAATGGAGAGAGAAGCTTAATCCCTCTAAAAGTACCAATTGCGGAGGATCGAACGAAGATAAAAACTTAATGATAGACGTGCAATACCTGATAGAGGAAGATCAAAAAATTTGTATACATTGTAATCGCGAACAGCCGCGAAGTTCAGTGCATTGTTCCATGTGTGGGACATGTGTAAACGGATTTATACATCACAGCTACTGGTTGGATTGCTGTATTAGCAAAGAAAATTGTCGCTACTACTACGCAACGCTGTTAATGTCACTGTTTTCCTTACTTGCGTACATTTATTTCACTTTAACCATGGTCTGCAATTCATTTTACTTGGGCCGCTTCTTGGACGAACCATTTTTCCTACCGGAGAATTGTTCGATCGCATTCAATAAATACCTATCTGGCGTATCGTTTGTTTTAGCCATTCAAGCTTGCATTATAAGCGTTTATATTTTTATAAAACTATTCAAGAATTTTAATGTGATTTGTCCCTTTAGGAAAATAATCCAATAAAATTTAACCGAAAACATTAGAAAATCAAATAAAAGTGTTTATTTTCGCTAATAAAACGTTTTATAAAAATTTCTTAAATCTTGCCTTGTGATGAAAAAACAACACCACATATTATTTATCTCAAGTAGATGCATCGAAAAAGGAAAATGCGCAAAAGCGTAATTTTCAACTTTCAATTAAAAATGTCTGTACCAAGAAAAAGAGCCGCGTAATTAAATTTTACAGTAGAAAGACAAGCGTTGAGAATAAAATCACAGGTACTAACTTAGAAATATGTTATCAATAATTGATTGAGTGCTGATCTAAAATTCGCGCATAAAGGTTCTTACTGCTACATAATCTGTGCAGTTCCGTACATATGGAATAAATAATAATAACGGAATGATTTGAGTAAAAGTTGTAATGAGTACATTTCAGTTACGAAACCACCATGCCAATCAATTTGTCCGATGATGAATGAGAAACATGCTTTATACACATAAAATTGTATACCGATTTACCGCTATGATGGGCAGAGGACGGGGGAGGGGAGAGAGGACGTATTTTTTACATATTGTATTTCAAATTTAAATGTACGTAGTATTTACAGTACTACAGTGAAAATACAAGTAGATAGAGGTATAAATTCCCATATATTGGAATGCCAACTGTATATATATGGTACCATCCGTAACTCCACGCCTGGTACACACATATGATTTAGTTGACTATAAAAAATGAAGGCTATTCCAAAATGAACGGAAAAGATCTCGATGCCCTGAGTTGGCTAAACACTTCTTGTAATATACAATAAAATTGATGATGAATGCATGAGGATGTCATGCATAATTTCAGAAGAAATTATCACACTACCGATGAAACTAAGAACAATTTCAAGGTCAGACTGGACTAGGTTTTGAAATTGTTATATATTAATATTATTATAAAATAAATCATTTTAAAGCAAAGTGTACATCAATACACGGGAAATTTGGCAGAGCTTTAATGGCATTTCATATCTACGGACAAGGAAAAATCTTACGGTTTTTCAAGGAAAAGTTGCCTTAAAGAATTCAAATATTAACTCACTTTGATACACCTAATTAAATTTGTAGCTAAATACGTGTGTAGGTAAATCTTATATATGTGTATAATAGGTAAAGAAGCAATTTAACGCAAAACGAAAAGAAAAAAAAACAAATGTTAGTACACTTTTAGGTAATTGAGGTTAAATATGCTATGTTCCTTTGCTATGTTCATTGCTGTCTGAATGCCATAATTTTTTATGGTGTCAAATCACACAGATACCTTTCTTCCATTTACTTCTTATGTACAAAAAGCAGCAACTACAAAAAAGAAGAAAAAGGGAGCGGAACTATGCAATTCGGAATAAGTACACACAATGACACACCATGTTTATATCTACGAACATACATATGAATGCTTTTACTTATTGTACACATATGTATGAGTGGGTAAGCAAGTAATTGCCTAAGTGTAAATTAAATTCACTTATGTGTATGTTAGTGAACATGTATAGCCGCACACAATACAATGTATAGTAGCGCAGTATAATACTGCTTTAATATATTTTATTGTGATGTTATTTCGGTTATTTTATACAGTACCGTCGTACTTATGAAATTGCTCACGATTTGTCTCTTTGCTGTCTGCAATTTTATTTTCTCCTTATAGGCATGAGTGGCTGAGTACGCAAGAGTCCCGACTAGCAACTCAATAGTCGTGCGTTCGAATCTCAGAAGCGGTAGAGTTTTTAATAAAACCCGAAAGCCTTAGATGCTAGTGCTTTAAGACTTTATTCTTAGAATTTATTTTCTGGCTAAATTTATAATAATAATAATAGTAATAAGATTTTCTCCTTACATGCACAAGATCATTATACATCTTTAACGTTAAAAGAAGGCTACTAAATTTTTTAAATAGTCGGACATGCATCCCTGTAATACTCGTAATTTCCACAAACACAAGGAGAGTACTACGCATAATAAGATATGAAAGAGGAGAAAGGTTAAGAAATAGAGGAAATCGTATTAATTCACTTTATACAAATTAAGAATATAAGAGAAAAGATAAAAAAATAAATAAAAGGAAAAATTTTAATAGGATAACGCATAGAATATATAGAATATAATATGACACACAGCGGGTGAAAAAAGTACAAAAATTATTTTTTACAATAAATATGAATGGAAAAATAGACTTGATATAGAAAAAAAGCAACTAAAGTTAAAGAGGAAAGTTAGATATTGCATCAAATAAAATAGTAGCCAACGAAAATGAACAAAAAGGGCTAAAGAGCGAAAAAAAGTATCTTAGACCCAACTATAAAGAATAGAATAGAAAATACGTAAGAAAAACAAAAACGTAAAGCTTATAAAATGGAAATTACACTCTCGTGTCTGTCTGTCCGAGACTGTTATAGTCGAAGATTGCCTGAATCCATGTATGTCTATGCCTACGTAACGTTGCATTGTTGTGTAGATATGCGTTCACATACGTATATAAGTTTTATTCTAAATGGTATTTAAAGTTAAATTGCATAAGTTTATAAGAGTAATTTGAAACTTGTCTTTACACAACTTTGTGCGGTTAAATATATGTTATTTGTTAGTAACGCAATTGGAATCCCTTTTGTCGTTGCCCTTTTGGCGTAACCTTCGGTTATCTAGTATTTTTAAATAATAATTTGACAATACTTTTGATAACGACAAGAACACGCACCTTGCAAAAAAACAAAGACATTATATTTAACTTTGGGAAAAAGTCTTTAAATACACCCCACTTTCTTATCCCAACTAGCCCACACTCCCAATGGATGCACATTAGGTTGATTAAAAATTTGCGATGGGTATAAATACGCCTTTAAAGTTTCGTAAAATAAATATTTTCTTTGTGTAGAATAAAAATCATGTTTTGCTTTATATATAGCAACTCTGAGTCCATATAATAACAATTATAACACTATTGTTTTGTTAGCGGCTCCAATCTATAACAATTAGTACCAGAAATGTGCACCAATGCCCAAAATCAAAAATGGATGCAATAAAATTAGATCAAGATTCTATTGTACTGTTCAACGAGTTTTTTTCTTTGTACACGGGTGTATAAAAGGGGAATGATCGCATTTTATTGGGTAGATGGTTCCACGAATGAGCAACCGTGCTCAGGAGCGATTTCCCAAAGACTGAACTACTTATTAAGGAAATAAATGTGAGTACACACTTTGAAAGAAGTAAAAAGTTAAATCTTTAACCCTTACACTGCGGTGTATCACTCTAGTTATTTCATAAAAGCGCATAAGATGACTTATAGTCAGGAAATTGTCAAAAGCATATTTTAAGAAGTTACTAACATGCCGCGATATGTGATTATAATGTCGATTTCCATGTTGAGCAGGAGCAGAATAATGATGTCTTACGCTAAACACAAACCTACCAACAGCTTAATTCTATGAATATTACCAGTCATCATACACATATGTACTTCCACACAATAATATATCTGTGATCAAAAGCCTTGGATAAGTCCAATGACACTAGAATACTTACTCCACCATCCTCTTATGGACACAGTAACTCTTACCAACCTCGACGATACTCTATTTGCCGATCACTCGATAAGTGAAACTGTGCAATCTGACGTGAGATTTGAGATGTTATAGCATGTGCAAATAACTTCGACGATGTAAGTAAGATGTTTATCGCTCTTCGGTTTTCGGCATTGAATAAAGCACCAGTATTACATATTAGAATAATTTTGTGAGTTTCCAGTATTCTGGATAAACAGAGGTTGCTATAATGCTAAGAACAAATATGATATATGGTTATTTATTAAATAAAAAGCTATTTCTAAGAATTTTAACGGTATTCCACCAACACCGCAGGCGTCTGATTTAAAGTTATCAAACGCAATGTGAACAAATGCAAACACCAAACACAATTTGTGTGAACAAATGGCATTAGTAAATGTAAAGAGAAATGTGTTATGGGATCTCACAAAGAGCGTATCTTTACACATCTTATCAGAGCTAAAATTCAAACCACCTAAAAAATAGTTATTGATATGGTCAACATCTAATTCGACATTGCCATTGACTGAGCCACTATTGCTAGCTATTCTTAACAGATTCCTCATACCCTTCGGGGCAACATTATTAAATATTCTACCAAAGAGACTTTTCTGCATTCTCCGCATACATGCGAAAAACATTCCATTTATGAGAGGCAGGATCTTTAACATAAGCTTTATATGCCGTGAGATCTTGCATACAGTACATCTGGGGATTTCATTCACTTCGCCGACGTCCGTTTAATTTTAAATCAGGACAACGGAACTAGGGAAAACAATTTAGATATCAAATTATTCAGTATGAGATTTTAGCAACTTACGTCATTACTATTATAAAAAGACATTTTCCAGTATGAAATTTTGACAATTTACGTCATTAGTATTAGAAAAAGAGGGAAGTCTTGCACAAGTACAACAAAAAGCCACATCACGAATATCCACTAATGAGTAATTCCGGTATTCAGTATAGTCGCTCGATATTCTATTTGAAGTTAAGGGCAATTCAGAAATATATATATATAAGTGCATGATGGGACGATGAAAATGGACATTGAAATTGACTCGTAGTACACAAAATAGGTTGATCAGAAATAAGGAAATAATCCAAAAGGGATGTTACATTATTACACACCTGAAAATGTGTTGATAGCAGAGAGAGATATTTAATCGATTACATAAAGAGCGCATTCTTAACGCTTTTACCGGATCATATAAATTACCCTCCTTGCAAACTCGTCGAACTTTACTGAGTGCAGCACAGGTTTTATGCTTTGAACATTACAATGACCAATTTTCAAGTTAGACGCCGAATGCAGATTAGCATGAGTTAGATGCATATTAGCCTATCTTCCATCGCCGACAATCGTACCCAGGTTGCAGGTTAACAGATGACATATTTATGTGTTATAGGTTGAAGCCGCATTACAGCTACTCGAAGTAACATTATTTTTTATACAAATTATATTTCTTGAAGTAACGGAGAAAAGACAAAATTTAAAAGAAAAGAAGAAAATAAATACAAATCTCAAAAATTATTCCATATAGTAAAATTTTACCAAAGAAACTACTGATTCCATACAAAGAAGAATAGTGTCAGATACATATTACAGAGAATCTAGACGTCAATGGCATTTTTGCGTCAATATTCAACATATTTCTGTAGATATAACCAAGAAGCTAAAGAGCGTTATCTTCATGACAGCATCATTATCATGAAAAGTTGCAAGTTAAGTAGTTACAAGACTTTTTGGTATCTCTCCCTTATATTAAATATATCTAATGTAGTCTCGACTTTATTCGGTAATTTATTTTTCCCTTTTCAATTTACGGCCATTGGTGTAAGGTGATCACTTAAAAAAATTCTTCTTCTTCGTGGTCTTCCATCACGTCTTTTAATTTTAAGGAGCTCCTTCTTATTTTTATGTGTGTGCACTGACTTATATCATTTTCATTCAAGGGGACTTTATATATTTTCGCCATCTGGATATGATTTGGATGTTTGGAACAACCTGGTGCAGTCCCGTCATAACAATGTTCAGTTTTTTTAGACGGTTTATTAAAGCATTTTGTGACTTTCCAGATCATTCATTCTACCGTTGCTTTTTTTGCCCATTTGTTCGACGATGTCCCGGCATTGATTCACCTCTGATTTTATGTTTATAATTTTACCGGGCAAGTTCGTTAAGCTTTACGTCAATGACCTTGGTTGTGCAATCCTTCCTGTTTTTCCTACTTTTTTCAAGTTTGGCATCCATACTCTTGTCTTTTTCATAAATTGCCACTTGCCGTTAGGCAACAAAGTCACTGGCAGCTGCTTTTGGCAGCATTTTGGTTAGTGAGCACAATTTGTTGTCTATTTATCACTATAGGTTGATTAGGTGCTCTCTTTCCTATTTTAAAATAAATCAAATAATTATTGCCAATCAACGTCGGGAGCCCTAGCGCTCCATTGTCTGCAATTTTTACTATTATCACGATCGTTGTTGAGCGTAGTGTGTGTGAGAAATGAT
The DNA here is from genome assembly GCA_001077435.1 of Glossina morsitans morsitans. NCBI lineage: Eukaryota > Metazoa > Arthropoda > Insecta > Diptera > Glossinidae > Glossina > Glossina morsitans. Next base: position 9,841 of record CCAG010012772.1, on the reverse strand, counting down.
GTTGGGTATTTAATGGTCGGCCCGGGCCCACTGTAATGCTTTTAATTGCTAATTGCTTTCGTTTTATTCAAGTTTATTGACATCAATTTCTAAGTTATAGAACAGCCACTCTTTAACAATGGTCAAAAATTTTCCAAACTTTTTATACAACAACACCTTCACATGCATTTTCATCCCCATAAATAGACAATTGATTCTCGCAGGGAAAAATTCAAGTACCTATAATAGAAAAAAGTGTTAGTAATGAAGAGAATATTGTCACGATAGGCGATGATCTAAATTTGTCAGCTACGCACTATTTCGAAGAACTCAGCGCTTTACCGTTGAGTTTGTGGCATATTATAGAGATTAACTGCAAGAACTGCACATCTCCGACATGGAGGATAAGGATAAAATGTAGCATCCTACACAGCTCACGAAAGTGTTGATGTATTGAAACTTCAAAGTTCGGTAATAGATGCCCGTAAATAAATATCTATGTAAATATGTATCAAAGCAAAGACCCTGGTTACTACAGACTATATCATCTTTAAATAAATCAAGCCTCAATGTACAGTAAATCGATGTAGGACATCTCCCATATTTGAAAAACCACTCATTTCAGACGGCTACAGTCTTTTTGAGCTTTAACAACCTTTACCTTCACGGATGTTAATTACGTGGCGACATCGACAAGAGTTTCCAGGCGACGCTCACAAATCTATTTGCTGGCTTTGCAGCAAATTGGCCGATCAATTTATATACGAGACGGGAATGTTGTTATTGTTAATGACATTACAGTCGTTTCTTTAAACTGTAGAAAAACTATTTTGAAGATAATTTCTGCTGAAGAATTTCTTAAATCTCCTTGCAGTTTTATCAGCTTTTATCTTTTCGTATATGACATTCATAGCTTGCTTAGCAATTCATTAATGTTTTACATCATTCGAACTGTTCAAGAAACAGAAATAAAAAAGGATTCCTGTACCGGAAAATCGTGACAAAATGTCCTCCAACCCAATGACAAAAACAATGAGCAAATAAACATTCGTTCGTTTATCGATGTACATAAATAAAATGTCTATATAAAAAAAAAAAAAAAAAAAACCATAAATTATCTGTACATATCGTTGTTTTGATTACAAGAAACAAATTTCAATAAAATAAATGCTAAGATGACAAACTCAACACTTAAAGTAAAAATATGCGCTTCGCACATTTTTGCTCAATTTATAAATATTTATGTATAATGCATATAACATGAAGCATTACAATGTACGATAATCATAAGAACACCACCATCTCACCCACGCAACGATTACATAACCTGAAGGGAGTATATTAAAAACTAATCACATAAACTTGGCGTCAAAGCGAAATGAAAAATGATCTCATGATAAAAATGCTAACATGCAATGTAGCGCACACACGCACATTCGATTGCGGTCGCATTAAACGAAACTCCTTAAAAAAACCTCAGGTGCAGGTTGTGCATTTTTATTTATTTATTTTTTTATTTTTTATGAACGTAGAGAAGTAATTCCGTAAATTTTCCTTTCACTCGCAAAAATTACTCTCATAAGATAAAACTCTACATAGTTTTTTTCGTATGAAAAAGAAATAAATAAATGCAATACTTTCGGCTTAAGCCGATTTTCTAATTCTTACCATTGAACTAAGTTACGATTAAGAAGCCGAATTTCGATTTCATCTATTGTATGAAAAGTGTTTCTTAAGGTCTTGTCTCTGATGAGCGGATAAGCAACATTCGCATCAGTCCTTATACATATTAGCCCCTCTCCCTTGAAAACCATACATACTTCCAACACCTAAAAGCCATATAATAGTCATTCTTTCGATGAAAAACGCCATTTTTCTTCGCAACCATTCAACCCGAATTTGTACTCATTTAAGGATTTGATTTTAATTAATTAGTGGAATGTCCTTTGCATCTCGAAAAACTGATGGCGTAATATTTGCGTACACAGACTGAAACAGACTGAGCTCGTTGGTTTCAGAGATTGAAGATCGGAAGTTACTAAGCTCTGGCGATTCGTTGGGAAGAAACTTTCTCTCCAAAATGACTCGACCAATTATAAGCACTACCCTGTGCATACAATCAATCAATTATCTACTAATTGCTTTTATGAGAAATACAGGGACCAAAAAGTTCCAAAACCACCTTCTTTTATGTTAGCCTACACATATTTTTTCATGACCAGTATCTTCTTTTACAAGAATCACAAGCTTTTTCAAAAACACAAGAAGCACTCACATTTGCTTTGAACCAGTATGTTTCTACCAGAAAAAGTCGGCAGCACGATTTGAAATTTCACGGCCGCACCTATAAATGATAAAACTTTAAAATTTGTCAAAATTTACATCTGCTTTAGTTGTTCGTAACTATCGCTTTAAGAGCCTTCCAACCAACATAACACTTAGATCTAATTTTATATAATTGTAAACAGATTCTTATATAAGCAAGAGATGAAATATTGCTAAAAACTGCAACATGTAGTTTCCAAAGCGATAAGTCAATCTTTATTTAATTATCAAACTGTACAGAATTGAGTGAATTTTTTCCCTAAGTGTACTAACTTCATTCATTCATTTTATTCATTTTCATGACCATGAGCTCTTTCCATGCTTTTACGAAGACATTGTCAATATTATTCAGGATTCTCTATATGTCCAATCCAATCGTCTCTGTCTCCATTTATCTATATTTTTCTTTCTCTCTCGCTCTTCCTTATAAAGAATACTCGTGATGTGGCTTGATAGTAGTAAAATAGATCAAGTCAAAATCTCATGCTGGACATAATTTTGTATGGCCAATGGAATCCCGAAAACGGCTGTTAGATGTTACAAACATGGCGGCATGGTGTATGTATTATCCCCGTTTAAGTAAATGCAATAAAAATAGATTTTTTTTTTAATTTCCTTTAAAAATGTAAAACAAAATATTAAGTCATAACAAAGTAATATACCAGCAAACGATGCACCTGAGCTTCTTTTATAAACACATTTTAGAGTAAATGGCAAAGATAGAGAAGAAGGCAAACAAGCATTTTAATACATCATTGAATTGCTAAGCATGCTATGTGTAATAAAATGAAGAGAGAAGTTTTGTAAGAACTGCAAGACTATCGTACACATATTTAATATAACATTTAATATTTAAAAAAAGTTTCCAAACATTTAAACTTCACAAAGAATAAATTAAAAAAGGTTTCCACATTCAAAATGATAGCAGGATCGTTCTTGGCCCAATTAATATCGAATTTTTTACCGTCTCTGAATCGATCAATCTATCAATCGTTTTATTGCTAATTTTCTGCATGGGTTTTTAATGTGAAATGTTTTTATGGTTATAGTAGGCGACTTAGAGATATGGTTGGAAGAAAAGTTGAAGTTGCAAGGAACGCCAAAAGACACACGACTTCTGTCTCTTCAACATATTGTATGAAAATTGTATGTTAAGACTGAATAGCGGATTTACTTGCAATAAATTATTTAAACTCTAAATATGCAGCTTTTTTTGTAAATAACGTAAAGTTCAAGTTTTAGTTGACAAAGTGATAACTAAAAACAAAAACTGCAGTCAGGTTCCCATTCCCACTGGAGATCGGGTCTAAAGCAAAGTGCTAAAATTTGTTTGGATCTGGACTTTTTTTGCTTCTTATGGCTACTCCTTTCCTCTCTCTGCCACAAAATGTCTGTTCAGCTTAGTGTTATTATATTTATTTAAAGAATAAACCTTCTTCCTAATGGACGCAGTAGCACACATCCACAGTAGCAGCATCCTAAATCTAATCTAGATTATTTTAAGACTGTTCGCCCTTCGTCACTTTTCAAAAGTTATCAAGCGTACATAGGATTTTTCGCTCAACGACGGCTTTTATCGAACTTCCTTTTTTTTATAACGCGATTTCTGTCGAATATTGCGTTGTGCTGCTGAAACTAGTTCAGGCAAATCTTCCAAAAATACATCGCACACATCCCGCCCAGTACTTCTTTTTTAGCTAACAAAGCACTCTACAGATTTTCAATTTGAATATGCGCCTGTACAACAAACTTGCACAATTTTTAATTAACCTGACCCTTGACCTTCTACGGTATCCACGTAAATATACATGTGTTTATTAAACAAAAGTAAACGATTTTTCTTTCTTCAAGTGAACGGATCTACGAGTCTTTCTTTCAATGTAAATTTTAATGATTTGAACATAACCGACCGACAAAAGTATTATTACTATTTCCTTAATTTCTTGGCCTAATTGTTCAGCAAATTTTCATTTCTATATGTACGCAATCATGTCCATTGTAGGTGTTTTAATTTATTTCGACCAAAAGCAGAGATCACATTATATTCTTTACCGGAAGTTGTCTGGCAAACAAATAAATTTGCTTAAGTTCCCCATTAAATAAAGCACAACTAACTAATCTTTCTCTTCCAGTTTTCTGTTTAATCGAAATCTTTTTTCCTTTATTAATTTATTTACTACTGTTATGTGTGCGTTCGCTTTTTTCTTCTATCTGATCTGGCACCTAAGGAATTGCGAAAGCTTTCAAATTTCAAGAAAAATACCGAATGAGAAGACAACAACAAAGTAAACAGCTCCACTATTGCATTGTATTATAACCCATAGAACTTGATGATGAACATTAAAGTAAATGGTTATAACCCTTTTCAACAACAATAGCAACAATAACTATGCAAGGCATGTTTATATATAAACGCTTATATGTAGAAGGGATTTATATACCGCAAAATATATATATGAGTTTTGTATTCTACCGTAAGTATATATGAGCAACGTTGCACAAGTTTCGCGAGACTTTCGAAGAATGCCCACATAAGAGTAATATCACTAGCAACGAACATCTAGTGCAGTTGTATATATACTCGCCGGTAACATATACATGTGTTTGTTTGTGCACATTTCGCACACAGTTCAGCAAATAATTTAACGATGCATAAAATGGATGATAAAACGTGGTAAAATACCAAAGCACTACCTTAAGCACACATATTGTAGAAATATACAGAGACAACTAACCAAAAGGGGATCACTGAATAACTTCAAAATACAAGTATAAGTGATTTTTTTTGTATCTTGGAAAATTTTTCCAAGAAAAACAAAGAGAAACTTTACATTAAAACTAGCGCAGCAAGGAAATCCTCATCCTATGCTTCGTATAAGTATATATAAAGAAAATGATGTAGATGAATATATATATATATATATAAATATATATAAACGCATATATGCGTTTATGCGTGTACGCATCTGTGTTAGGTAGGATAGCCAAAGCATCATAGATTGTATTGTAGTTTCTTCAAGATTAGTACATATTTTATACTTTTACACTTCCTCCAAGATCTTTCCTTTTTTAAATTTGATGTTTACTCTTCGACTTCTTTGACTTGCTCTTGAACATTCTCTCACAGTACTCTTACGCGAAAGCGTGCTTAACATTTGAAAATTTTATCAGAAATATCTCTTCATTTGTATTAGATATGAGTGCATATTCTTTTGTATTTTTGTTTTATAATAGAAGCAGAAACATTACTTTCTGCTGCTGCACATGCCATCACATCCACTTTTGTTATACAATTCTTATACTAAAGCATATGTAAGTACATATCCCAGCTTTATTGATTCATTCGCGACTACATGAATTTCGATATAAGCTCATTTACCAGATCATTTCACAAACCGGCAACCTTCACCACCAGGGGGAAGATTAGGTCCATAATACGCTTACAATGCTTTCAGCGACACTAGTCATAAAAAAAATATTTGCCTCAAAATAAATGGGACTCTCTTAACGAAAAAAAACAAGTAAGAAAATTAAATTTGATCGGGACCGAATCTTTTATACCCATCACCGTTACCCTAAAAAAGACAAAAGAAATAAACGTACAAAATTTCCATCCCATATAATATTGAGTGGGCGCAGCTGATTTTTTCTATTTTCAAAATAAAAGTTTTTCTCGTGTAGGTATGTGGGTGTTGTAGGCGTGACCTTTGAAAAGTGTAGGTCAATTCCAAATTCTTTTGCAATTTTTAGGCGATATCTTCATTTTCGCTAATGGGAGAATGTTTAGCACAAATACTACAAAGTTATGCGAACAGACAATTGGACAGCCGAACAGGCTGACATGTTTAGGTGCATTCAAGCGTTGTAACTGGCCAAGAATTTGTACACTGTATGGGGTTTTTGAAGTTTGTTTTTACGGGTTATAAATGTATTGAAAAATGAATTAACTTTTGATACACTATAATATTGGGTAGGCGTGGCCAATTTTTTCTAATTTTGTGCACAAATTCCAGAGCATCGCCCATAGAATATGCGATGAAATTTTTGTACATTTATTTGCTATAGTTTATGGATAATGAGGGAAAAACCAATTTTTCGTTCCTTTTGAAAAACCAACAAGGTGTTTTCAGTTTACGTGGTTCTGTGGGCGTGTCCTTCGACCGATTTGGCCCTTGTTCAATACCAACGCGAGAACTACCAAATTTTTTTTCCAAATTTGAAATCGATAGCTTAATTTTTATGGACAGACGGGCATACTTAAATCAATTTGGAATTTGATGCTGATCAAGAATATATATAGTTTGTGGTGTCTCTGAAGCGTCTTTCCAAGCGTTGCAAACGTTTTGACAAAATGAATGAATCACCCTTCTGCGATGGCTATAAAAAGAAAAAACCTCATTTCATTTACTGGCATATTTATTTATTTACATTTTATTTACTTACACATCAAACTCAACTAAGCCAAATTAACAGTCGAATTAGATTGACTCTTAGAAGTAAACCTTATACTAATTAATATTAAAAACTAGTATAAAGTGTATAAGGAGAAGTAAAGAAAAAAAATACTAATAATAATATAATATAATAATTAAAATAAGGAGAAAAAAGAAAAGGAAAAAAAGCATGTACACAACTAGTACAGAGATACAACCATAACCAGTACAGAACCAAAGTACAGGTCAATTCTTAACCCACCGCAAACATCCAAAAGCTTGCTAACCGATACACTAATCAACAACAATTAATTTTCGAATCATAATGAGATGAGATGATTGCAAGTGAGTTTAAATACGGCATAGGAAAACCACGCGTATTAAGCACAGTTCTCTTGATAGACTTTAAAGAGTCCGATATCGAGATTTAGTGATAGACATCGTTTAGGTTTCTGCAAACAACTCTGGACGGATTAAACAGCTCATAATTATATTTACGTTGACTAAGCTTAATGAAGATAAAGTGCCTAGAGAAGCCATTACGGAAATTAAATTTTATCCCACCAAGTAATATGGGTAAATCGATAGTACCATTTATTAACTTAATTAAGAATGAAACACAAAGAATAAATCTACGTTTCTAAAGTGATGGTAAGGATAACAGCAGCAAGCTCTTTTCATAAGGAAGTGGGTTCCAACACAAATTCCTTAGGGCAAATACCAAGAATTGCTTTTGAACGGATTCAATTGAATCTACATGACCTCTATAGGAAGGAGAACACACAACAGAGGCATACTCAAGTATTGATCTAACTAAACACATGTATAGCCTTTTTATACTGTAAAGATCCCTCAGCTCGTTGGATTATCTTGTAATGAAACCAAGCGCGGGCCTAACGTTACTTAAAGAGAGCTCAATGTGCAGATTAAAACGCAATCTTTGATCGAATAGAACCCCTAAATCGACGCACGAATCAACGTTTTCCAACTTGTGTGAGTCAAGGAAATACTCCGTACTGAATGACTTTCTTCTTAAGAAAAAACACTTCTTGCATTTCTTCAAGTTTAATTTCATAAAACTTAACGAGCATATAACTAACAAATTATTGAAGTCCGTTTGAAGCTGTTACGAATGCGATTCCAAGGGGAAGAAAGACAACCGTTTAACGTCGTCGGTGCACATTAAGATATGGCTGGATTTAATAATCAAGGGGAGATAAAAGTGGCTGCCTTGAGGGACGCTAGACGTCATGGGAAGTTCATTGGAGGTGATGCAGTTAAACAGAATCCTGAATGTTCTGTTATTCTGATAAAAGCTTATCCATTTCATTAAGTACAAAGCGAAGCCAGAGGCCAGGAGTTTGAGGGTGAATGAGTTATGGTTAACTAAGTCAAACGCTTTGCTAAATTGATTGTTGACATTTGAATCGGAATTAGTGAGTGAAAAATTTCACCGGAAGCATTCAGCAAAGAGATTTGAGATTTCAATATCACCAGAAGACTCGGAGCCATTGAAATACGGAGATTTTTTTCTTTGAGTTGACAAACTTATAAAAATATTTAAGATTAACAAGCAGTGAAGGTATATGTAATAATATTAGTGGTTGAGATTAATTATATCGATACCTTGCAGCAGAATAGGCGAAATAGTTATAAGCAGAACCACTTTTCAAACATTTTTTTGAAAAGTTGGTTTTTTCTATTTTTGTAATATTTAATATTCTTGTTAAACCATGGGGGGCACCTGCTTCGAGGGGGAGGTTGCTTGATCAGAACGGAGGCAGAAATAGCTAGGTTTAATACATTATATAACGATGATAGTAGGTTTTCAATATTTCCAGCAGAGAAATCAAGCATAATGTGTGACAGATGAGATTTAAGCAGTGAAGTATTAGTTTTATTAAAATCATAATAGTTGGAAGGATGGAGGAAGTTGGATTTGGAAGGTAAACTCCGTGATCAAGTAGAGCGAAATGAAAGTTACTGACCTGAAGAAACATTTAAGTGCTGAGACGATGAATCAGATTTAGGCGAAGGGAGAGTTGAAGTACCACACGCTACTCTACATGTCTGTTTGGTACAGATTGGGGAAGAAGGTGAATGCTCTCGATAACGACACGCATTGAACGCTGACTTGATTTTTTTAAAGTTCTCAAACGAAGTAGCGATGTTCACCTTCGTTCAGAGAACCCAATTCTTTTCTCCGTGAACAGCTTATGAAAATCAATATCCCGCTTCCTACAATCGTGACATGACCAACGTAAACCCCTCGAAAGATCAAGGATTGCATCTGCAGCACGGCCATTGATACCCGCACACTTCACATGACCAAAGCGTTCGCAAAGCCAACAGATAACGAATCGTTCAAATTCAGGGTCCGTTTTTTTTCGTCATAATGTAAAACCCACTCCAAATCAAAAAGTAACGAACAAGAGATTGAAGAGAGAAGAGAGAGAGAGATTGTGAAAAAAAGAAAGTTTATCTCGCACACAAAAATTATCTCTCTAATTACACCTGAACTTCGCACTTCTAAAAACACAGTAAATAAAGAGTAAGCAAGAGGAAAAACTGTAAGCACGCAAAAAAAAACAAGAAAGAGACTTATTACGGAGAGCACACGTGCTGATCGCGAAAACCAAAACGAATATCACGACAAATCATTATATTAATTAATATTTAAACGCGTATAAAGCTATAAAGCAACAACATAAGAAAAAGAAGTTGCAAAATTTCTTCGCACAAAGTAGAATAATACGACTACAACAACACGTGCGCAGAGTTGCCAACCCGGAAAATGTCTGGCTTTTATTTACTATGCCAGCTTTCAAGCAACGTGTGCTTTTGCACCTGCTTTTATTGTAACAACGAGTACATCTTGATGACTTTGTGTGGTCCGTTTCCGTTTTTTTACTTCAATTTTCCTAACAGTTTTGGTTTGTTAAAGATTAAAAATATTTGCCTTAAATGAATGGCTTAAATGAAGGACTCACTGTAATTGTGTGTTTGTGTTTTATCATACATATGTACAAAGGCAAGTCAACTGAGTCTGAATATTCTGAATACTTGAAAAAAAAAAAAAAAAAAAAAAAAAAAAAAAAATAAAT